>CM042321.1:7768520-7788520 GCA_023566125.1 Zingel zingel | reverse complement strand
AAGTGACACATTAGGAAATGTTCCTACCAGCCCAACACAGAAAAGTTGCTCTGTCGCGGGCGCCAAAGAGATGGCGACACTCTCACAGTGTGTCATGTTGCTATTTTAAGAGAACTAATTCACTTTGGCATACGATAATTGAAAGATGACGGCAGACTGTATTCCCTGAGAAAATGATAATTCACAAGTGGTTTTCAATGGGAGGAAGTGTTGAGGAACAAAAGGCATTTTTATGACTTCTCTGCGGTGGTGGTGTGGGATCTGAATGCTGTGAAAATTGGCGTGCACGCAGAGGTCAGGCCTGTATTAGTCTCAGGAGTGACACATGAAACACAAATGATTTTGTTTTTATAGACGAAGAAATGGACACAAAGATTAAAAATGTATGATTTGATACAAATTTGCGTACCTTGATGTTGTGGTTTAAAACTGTTTCATGCATTGAAATGTTACAATTCTATGACACACCATCCAAACCAAAGCCCCTGTCATTCATTGATTCTGTAACATTACTTGTTCGTCTGTCTGTTAAAGTGGCAGCTTCTTGGCTTTCAAATATACTATGTGAATGTTTGTTACACAAAAGTAGGAGAAAACTGATCTAATCTAAAAAGTGATCTAGCTTATTTACTTCACTCCTAGTCTCGCTTTACCAGACCCTCTTTCACAGCGCTACAAAGGAGGACCTGGTTAGGTCACACAGCATTCCGGCATGGGAAAAAACGTGCTCTGGTTTATTGGCATTCCTTTAAACCAATCGCAATCGTCATAGGCACGGAGCTGCTGCAAAAGAACCTCAGGAATTAACTTGTTTTGGTGGAACATGTGTATGTTCAAAAGTTGTTTTAGTTGTGCAACAGAAAACTCAGATTGGACAGATAGTCTAGCTAGCTGTCTGGATTTACCCTGCAGAGATCTGAGGAGCAGTTAACCATAGTCATCATAAATCGACCAGAGATTAAAATTCCAACACAAAGAAAGCGGAAGGAAACGGACATCGGTGAAAAGACATGCATCCGGTGGAATTTCCTGCGGCACCGGAGCAATCGGTCGACGTTCCAAAAAGTGGAACGTCGAGGATATAGACTACAGATGCAAACGTTTATGTCTACGCTATACACAGCACGCCGTACACGGCACGTTGCATTTTGAGCTATCCGCGTGTATGTCTACGCCGTATACAGCGAACGGGTTGCAGAATGATCTCAAATAGTGGGGTATGTATGACACGCCAATTCGTATGCCATTTTGGCGTGTTATCAAGATGCATAATTGCTTTTCGGACGGTTGGGTTTAGGAAAACAATAACGGGGTTGGGTTTAGGAAAAGAATAATGGGACGGGTTAGGTTTAGGAAAACATCATCTTTGTCTTATAATAATGTAAATCTGTATTTTTATTTTTAACCAAAACCCTACTAGGGACAAGTTTTGTGAATTAGCTTTGGCTAAAAACACTATGATACATACATCAGATGACTGTTGAAGTTTATCTATGTTTTTTGTATCTGTCCCTATCTAAATAAACCTTTAATAATAATAATAATAATAATAATAATAATAACGGGGTTGAGTTTGAATGAATGAATGAATGAATGAAGAAATTTATTTCAGACATATCAAAAATAAACCAAACAAAACATCAAAAATAATAAGTTAAATAAGCAAAACATTCAATAAACAATAAGTAACATTAACTAACATAGACATGTCTGAATGGCTCTGCATGCACACAGTGAGAAACACACCAAGATTGGAGACATGAAAAACAGGTAGTATATGAATTATGTGTGTGTGTGTGTGTGTGTGTGTGTGTGTGTGTGTGTGTGTGTGTGTGTGTGTGTGTGTGTGTGTGTGTGTGTGTGTTTATTAGGTTAAAGCTTTAGTGCATACATTTTTTATATTAATAAACGTCTGTTACATTCGCGTGCGCGATCACGTAATGCTTGTATCATGTGGACGCGCCGACAGTGTTGTTGTCATTACTTAGAATTCCTCATGGGGGGCAACAGGAACTACATACTAAAGCTTTAACCTTTTTTTCAGATCTGGACACTCATGGTCCATTTTGTCTGTCCACACAAAAGTGAATTTCTATAAAAATGGCTCCATTTTCTATATTAATTATACAGTATACGTATATACTTCAAGCAAATCACATTAAGTTCAAGACCTCATTTACAAGTGAGACATGAGTAAAGTTAAATATTCAACAGAAATACAAAAATGAAAATATGAAAAGATCAAAAGACAAAATCAAGTATGCAGGCATAAATGAAAAAATAATATATATATATATATATATATATATATATATATATATATATATATATATATATATATATATATATATATATGTAAAGTTTGAATATATTGAATGAAATTCTGAATATATTGAATGAAAGTTGACTATATTGAATGAAAGTCTGAATATATTGAATGAAAGTCTAAATATATTGAATGAATGTCTGAACATATTGAATGAATGTTGAAATGGAATCTGACGTCATTGTCTGCCGCCATCTTGTGTTTTCGTTGTGATTAATCCTAACCGAAGTGTGACACTATGAGCGAATCAGCAAGTAATCTAGTGTTAGCAATTTACAGCAATGAAGAGATTATTAACACACCGGTGAATGCATGTAGGGGCCAAAACAGTGGTAATGAAAAAGTTTATTCACTTTTTTATCGTGGAAGACCAAATGAATGAAAGGAACCTCTTTGGTCAGGCAGGTCCCTTTCACCAGGATAACGTCAACACGCCTTTCATTCAATATATTCAGACTTTCATTCAATATATTTAGACTTTCATTCAATATATTCAGACTTTCATTCAATATATTCAAGGTTCTTTCAATATATTTGAGGTTCATTCAATGTATTCGATGTTCATTCAATATATTCAGACTTTCATTCAATATATTCAAACTTTACATATATATAATAATTTTCCTAATATATATATATATATATATATATATATATATATATATATATATATATTTCCTATATATATATATATATATATATATATATATATATATGAAACTATTTCATACAAGTAAATTGTAGCAAATAAGTGAAGAATGGATACATAAACCCAGTATTTACCTTATGTCAGTGCTACAATCTCACAATTCAACTCTCAGCTGCAGCCGTGCTGCCTGAAGGCACATGGAGGCAGTTGTTCTACCCTCTCATATATGGCCTGAACTGTGACCGTGGCTGAACGTTAGTTCCTGTCATCAGCGTACGTATTTATGCCATTAAAGTGTCATAAAACCAACTCATAATTTGATCTTGCTGAGTCCCAGCTGATATCTCAACACTCACACAGGTTTTTTGCTTTTGACGTGTTGCAATATCACTACTGGCCACAAGGGGCTCTGCTGCACATGCATCTGTGGCACACTGGAGCTGACCAAAAATATCAACCTAACCCTAGCTGGGCTTCATCCAACTCAATCCAACTCTTTTTTTCCTTTCAATATTCCCAATAAGCCTCTATGTTCCACACTATGGGACAATAAAAAACAGTCTTTAGAATGCAAATGTAGGTCACATCTCATGTATCTTTTTATACAAACTACCTCTGAGATTCAGGATGAAAGCATTGGGAATTTAAGATGCTTGGCATACAAAATATGTTTGTAAAGGAGAACTGTATCTAATTCAGAGAGCTTCTTTCCTCTGTTCCTTCTGTTCCATCCCGTTTCTATCCATTCATCCAACAATAAGTTGAGTTGTAATGGTAGATGCTCATTTATGCATCGTACTGTAATGGTTAGGAAAAGGTATGATACCAGGGGAATGAACTTCTTTTCCCCTGAAATCAACCATTAATTAGCAATAAACAATTTCTCCTCACTATCTAATTGGCATCGCATTTGTCAAGATACAGTTAAAGAGACTGCTTAATTAATTAAACATGAAATAGCACCTTCCCTGAGTGTTTGAGAATACAGATGTAACCCTGGATTTATTTATTTTTTCTCCCCACACACCGACACCTCCACCCCACCCTCTAAAAAAATCCAGCACCAGATTTGATAAGATTTGTTCTCTTTATCACTTTAATTAGCACCTCCCTCCTGTCCCCTTTGCAAATGAGGGGTAGGTTGGGTGGGGTGGGGGGGTGGGGGTTCAGGATTTGACGACTTAAAATGCACACAGCTAACGAGTTATTCATACCCTGCACAGCTGTTAAGGCAATTTAACTGCTTCTTCTCCGTTCTCCCTTTTTTCTCTTGATGCTTACTTGTCGAGGAGGGAAAGGTGGCAAGAGGCCTCACAACTGCTCCATTATCTTGGTAGAGAAGCTTTCGGATTCAAAAACGGCCACAATTTCCATCATTCACCGGTAACAAGAAAGATTTACAACTATTCATAGCTCAAACTTCTCATATTTCCTGGAACTTATGACCATTACTATGCTACTCTGTCCCAGCTGTGAAGAAGAAGTGTTACGTAGGCAAGAAATGTGTCCAAAAAAAAAAGAAAAACATACCTGACTGCTTTAAAGCTGTTTCTGTTCAGAGCTACGAGGACATTTCTATGCACGCTGTATACTTGCGTGCTCCACCATTGCCCATCTGTCGCTGTGCAATTATGATCAGAGGAAAGAAGTGCCTGAATGTAATATCCGCACCTCAGCTCCTATGCAGATTGCCGACTAGGTCGTGTCAACTTCTCCTGGATCAGCATCCCTCATGATTGAAAGATCACAACTGATTAACAACGACACATATGCAAGCACGCTTTACTTAAATCCACTGAATTAAGTTCAATATGGTTCAAATATTGCAAAGGTTCTACATGGTTTAAAGATATTTAGCAATATCAAAGACAGAATACAAGTCTTCTTGTTTGAATTTTATTGGAGAGGCCTCGGCGTGTAAACCTCCTAGGACAGGTTTGTGGAAAAGTCGAAAAACTGTCGTATTTTGTAAAAACGCACACCTCAATTCCACCAGTTTATCTGCTGAGATACTTTCATCTCTCTGCTTTTAAAAAACAGCTAAAACTGAATATATTATACACAATTCAGACTGATAAGTGGTAAGGCACTTTGACGCGCCAGTGGCCTGAAAATCTGTGATGCAACTTTCGCTGTTGAGTCTGTTTTGGTCAATGCATAAGTGGAACCATTGTGACAAGTGGCGCCTGCTGACTGGCGTTGTTCATCGATGAGTTATTGCTTTAAAATGAAAGTGGTAGGACAGGTTTGGAAAAGGGAAACGGGTTCAATTAGTACTTCAAATAACAAGAGGCCACTTCAGCTAAATTTCTAGAAAATGCACAACAGGCTCAATAAATAGAGTTGATTTTCACTATGATGTTTGTTCTCTCCCTCTCACTGCAGGCTGCACAGTCACTAATATAGAAATCCTTACAATGAGATAAAAAGGCTACAAAACTAACATTTATTAATATTTTAGCTCATTTTGGACTGATTATTTTTCTGCTGTCCAAAAACTGAAATTGCTTGCTTTGTAAAATACATGGCAACATTCTTCTTCAGTGCTACATTTAAAAGAAACAACTAATATTGATTTTTGTGTCTTTAAACACACCGAGTAAATGGACCGGAGGCCGGTGGCATAAACTTTGAAGATAATGGAATTCTTCGGAAGCTCAGCAGATCCATCTGTCCATTTCACAACATTATGCTTTAGATGCTTGAATTGTAAAGGAGGTGGAAGGTCTGAGCGCTGTGGAGCCACGGCTGGGTTGTTGTGTCTGCCTACAAACTTCAAACTAAAGCCGTTAGGTCTGAGACAGAATAAAATGGCAGCCAGGGGTGGTGTGCCTTAAACATAAATACAAGACCTGGAATGTAAAAGCAGCTAAAGGCCCCGACTGCAGCTCTGAGGTGATAACTGCACACTATCAGCGAGATGAGACCTGTAGCTGTGCTGAAGTTACAGGACTCACCTGACTGAAAAATTAGAAGGTGTTAATAATCAGGATAAGACAAGGGCGTGTGCCACTTTTTCCAGAAATCAGCATCCATATTCATGTGAGCGTGATATTATAGAATTAATGTGATCAGAAGGATGGTTTCATTCCCCCCTGAGTTGGTTCATGTATAATCTTGTCTCTTCAAAACCAGAAGGCAAAGAGAGGAGGCTAGAAAGTATCTCAGTGATTAATGCTATTAATTTCCACACCTCTAACCTTCTGTTTCCGCTTCTCCACGTTTGGAGGTTGAAATGTTTTTTAGAAAATGTTTGGCTTTTACCAAGCAGCTCAGCAGAAGAGAGAGAGAGAAAGAGAGAGAGAGAGAGAGAGGTTTCCGATTTACACTAGGGTGATACCGCGGAGATTGCTATCATTAGAATAACTTTATTAGGCTTTCTGCTGCATTTCCTGTTTGATTTACTGCGCAGTCCCAAGGGCTCATGGGTAGGCACTTAGGACTCCCCTGCACAAGCCAGACCTGCCGATGTTGTGCTGCAGCAACCTGAGTGTAACGTCCCTATTAATCTGGAGCTAAATGTAGCAGAAACATACCGAAGGTGTCGCCCAATCAATCTCTTTCGGGCCTTTAAATGCAGCATGTGCACTCATTGGCATGTCAGTGTTTGTGTTGACAGAGAGATAACAACAATTTGTAAGTCCTGCATATAGGATGTTGGGTGTGGCCACAGTTTTACTTGAGTAAAAGTTTTTAGAAAAAGATCTCTGCACACCTGAATGTGTGCATTGGAGGAAAGTACAACAGACATACAAACAGAGAAGAACTCCTAGTCAGACATTTCAGTCTGTCCAACCTTAAAACATTGTACTATTAAAGATTTCAACATGTAGCAGACAGTGTGCGGAAGTTCGTAAAAGTAAAACATAAATGAAAGGTTTTTTTAAAAAACGGGTCAGTTAAAATGTACTATACACTATAATGTATGAATAAAGGTTACAGCGTTACATTGTCTAATGGGAAAAAAGTTGTGGGGAACATCTTTAGGCTATAGAATAAATTGCATTAAATGACAACATACACACTAGTGGAACAACATCAGCAACATGACCCCTTATCTCCAAACCAACAATCGGTTCCATTATACAGCCTACACAACCAATTTCCTCAGTGTGTAGCTTCACTAGAATTAACCAGAAAAGAGAGAAAACTTTCTTCATTGTCAGTCAGTTTTGTCTATGGACACCACAGTGGGTGCAACAAGCAATATTAAGCTACATAAATTAAATTCAGTTTATTTATGAAAGGGGACAGTGCAAATTAATAAAATGCATGATTTGACATGGGTTAAAAATGCCAGAATAACACTTCTCATAGAACCAACAGAAGAATAAAACATCACCAAGCAGACAACACAGAGCTGTCCGATCAATATATCAATAGTGGTTGTTGATGTCCTTATCTGGAGAGTGAGTTCAAAAAGTTTGTTGTTCTACTCACCTGTCTGAACGTCACTCTGTGGGCACCACAAAGTCCTCCTCAATCTGCTCTATGTCCAACTTCTCTGCTCCTTCATTCTTAAATCATAATATAACCAGTCCAACTCAACCTCTCTGTCCCAGTGTAATTAGTTCACTCGGCCTCCCTGTCCCAGTGTAACCAGTCCACTCGGCCTCTCTGTCCCAGTGTAACCAATCCACTCTGCCTCTCTGTCCCAGTGTAACCAGTCCACTCAGCCTCTCTGTCCCAGTGTATCAGTCCACTCAGCCTCTCTGTCCCAATATAACCAGTCCATTCGGACCTCTCTGTCCCAGTGTAACCAGTCCACTCAGCCTCTCTGTCCCAGTGTATCAGTCTACTCAGCCTCTCTGTCCCAATATAACCAGTCCATTCGGACCTCTCTGTCCCAGTGTAACCAGTCCACTCAGCCTCTCTGTCCCAGTGTAACCAGTCCACTCTGCCTCTCTGTCCCAGTGTATCAGTCCACTCAACCTCTCTGTCCCAAGGTATCAGTCCACTCACGCTCTCTGTCCCAGTATAATTAACCTACTCAGCCTCTCTGTCCCAGTGTAACCAGTCCACAAAACTTCTTTGTCCCACTGCACTTCTCAAAGTTTTCAGACATGTTGAGCTGAATGAGGCTCTGCAGTCAAATTGGGGAATATTCGATAGTCTTCACACACCTCACTGAAAGTACAAGTTTCTCAGTGAATGCAGAAGTGACCCGGAGGATCCACAATGAGCATCTAGCCACGTAACATTGTGGGTGTGTTTAATTTTGGTCACTTAGCATGCTCGCAGGGTGGTGCATTAAATGAGTGATTAATTAAATTAGATGCAACCCTTTTTTTAAATATGCCAAGGTACAACAACTGAACCATACCCCATAAGGACCTAATCCTTAATTTTATTGCAGTTTGTGCAGTATCTTGTACTGTTCACTAACTGCTAGCCACAGCCAGCTAGCTTGCTTGATGCTAGCTTGAAAGCGAATGACTTTCTCGTTGCAAACACTGTGTAAATAATCAACGTACGACTTTTTATGACACATTTTTATGACACTTTTTATGTGAATTTGTACCAAGCAGCACTTTCTTTTTTGTTTGTATCTTGTCTTGTAACCCCTGACACATGGGACACAAAAAGGAGGGATCCCTGAAACTACAAGAAATGCTGCACAGACATTCATCCACACCTGGCTAAGACTAAACGTCATGACTCATCACTGCTTCACTTTTTCTTTGCTGTTTTTTTTTTGTTTGCAGATTTGTAATGCTTGCTTCACAGAACAGACTAGAACCCAAAAGCACAGCACAAAGCCTAATGCAATGTTCTCAATGCAATGCAATGAGCTTGATGACGTAGATGTGACGTGAGCAACCTGTCTGAAAGTTGTAAGTCTTCTGGTAGCTGTGCCAAGAGAAATCTCAATCATTCCCAATCTTGCAGAGACGGAGAGCGTAGGTATATGTAAGGAGATAACATAGGCATCACATTAATTATTGCTAACTAAAATGCTAGTTAACATTAGTAATTAAACTTAAACAGCTAATGTAAGTTGAAACTGCCTGCAAGCTTCTCCTGTACTGTACAGTAATTCCTCTACTATGCGACAGTAAGTCGCGTGGTTATGACACAATCGTTAGCCTATTTTTACAAAAATGTCTGCTACGGAGCCATAACGTGAGATACAAGGTAATGGAGCCTTTTATACATTGCTGTGTTTATTTAGAAATAATAATATATTAACAAACGCTTCAGATGTAAAGTTATTCACTGTTAAAGTGGCGCCAAAATGAATGGCAGTCAATGGGATGCTAACGGCGGGTGATGGCTTGGTAGCATCAAAATGGCGCCATAGGAGCTACGCATTGTGGAGGCTGGCTTACCCCCTTGGGGCAAATGCTGACAGACAATCAGGACGGGTTTTTCTTCTTCTTTGTGGTTAATTGGTGGTTGGCAAACCAATTTAAAGGTGCATTACCGCCACCAACTGGACTGGAGTGTGAACGAGAAATAAATGCAGAAAAAATAATAATAATAAAATGTAAAAAAAAAAAAAAAAAAAGAAAAAAGAAGAAGAAGAAAGAAACTAGATTATTTTTACATAATCATAATTTTTTTTTTACAATTTTTCTTAGAAACTTAATAATATTGTGATATGCCTTTCCTGCTGTTTTTCTTGACAGTGAAAAGTCATGGTGGTTTGCCTTACGTCAAGTGTCTGAAAAGGTGGTTTCTCTTTATATTGTATGTATTAGTATGTGTTCAACAGTTTCTGGCTGGTTACAGTATGAGCATTTTCCAGTTGGATGTTTGCCTATTTTGTATAATGAATAATTGAGACCTATATGACCAATTCTGAGAAGAGTAATGATACTGCCAATTTTTGCCTTTCTTGTCAGTCCGAAATATCAGTGTGTTGTCATTGTCCGGTGTCTTTGCTGCCTTCAGCTCAATCATTCTTGGTCCCCATGAACAGTGGCATTCTTGATACTACTACTGGATGGCGCAAAAGTAGGGAATTTATAAACGTGCGTATAACATTGAGCTAGCTGATTTAAGGCCTACTGTTTTAATTTTCAACCAATTTACAAAAAAGAAATACAAACATTACCAAATTCTTTGACATGACCAGGTCGGTTTCAACTGATTTTCACACAGATTTTATATCCTACTGCCTCCCAAAGTTGTTGTGATTCTCATTGCAAAAGAGCACTGATAAGCACAATAAACAAGATCCCTCTGCAATATTAAACACTGAGATAATATCTTTGTGGCAAAAGAAAAAATATGACAAAAAAGCACAAATCACCTGCAAATTGTGTTTTTTTAAACTGGGTTTTCACTCATATTTTAATATTGTTCACTTTTATAATCAACCAAAAATAATGAACCCTACAAACACAGCCAGAAAAAGAAAATGAACAGTTGTGGATCTTATAACCGATCACATATCATCAGGCACACAGTCAGTCAAAAACTGCTAAGATTCTTTTCTCATTCTTAAAGGACAATTCTGGCGCAAAATGAACCTAGGGGTTAATAAGATATGTGTACAGAGTCGACCGTTCTCTGGGATATGTTTTCATGCTAATCGAATGTGTCTCTAGCTTGAAACAAGCTAGCTCAAACCGGTGATTAGCTTGTAACGCTAGCCTTCGGGGCAGAGGGTAAATCGCTATTTTATACCACTAACAAGGCTCAAAATAGCACCACGGTAGCATAATGAGGGTCCCTACATGTAAAGCGTTGAGAACTTTATAAGTGTACAGACAGTTTATTAAAAAGATAGTTTAGAAAGACAGTAGCGTTCATGTTTGCCATCTTGGAAAACAATCATGACCAGTTGAACCACGAACTCTGTGTTTGAGCTATGTTACTGGTTACTGGTTGCACAGCGTTTGTCGTTTAGCATGAAAACATATCTCAGAGAACGGTCGACTCGGTACACATATGTTATTAACCCCTAGGTTAATTTTGCGCTGGAATTGTCCTTTAAAAAGTTTTGGCTCTTCATCCCACATTGGGACAAATGTTCCCCACAAGCACTGAATGTTTGACCTGCTTTGAGTTCTTCCATTTCTTCATGTTTTACGTCATCTAATGTTAATGTTGCATTGTCTACTATTTACAGATTTTCTGTTGACTACTATACAGTATCTTAAAAAAGAAAGAGGTAGACATGACACCTCATGATTCTATGAAATTCTTTAACTAATTGTTGAATGTTGTATATTAGGCTGATGAGTGCTGAGAACGCTGGCCGAAGTATCACATGTGACAGATTATATAACTGAAAACTGTGAGCAACTGAGCCAAGTTGTAAGCCGTTCCACTCCTGGTTGAGACACTTGGCAGTCTGGCAGAGCTACGAGTTTCAGACCACCTTTTTCAGAGTTGTTCAGTGATGTACAACACGGGCTGGTAGCCCCACAAAATATGATGCTGACTTGAAATGTAGATTCATGAAGCCCAAACTCCTGTTTCTCCAGTATTCCCTCAGGTCATCTGTGAAGTGTTAATGTGCACTGTTGATTGACATCTTCATGAGTGTACTCTGGGGGTTTGTGTTCAGTGGAGCATGCACATGTTTTTAAAATGTGTCCATCCTGCAGATGTGCATCTGAGCAATAAAAAAAAAATAAAAAAAGTCACATCATGGGAATAACTCACACCTTTTATAAGTAACACAAGTTTGACTTAAGTATTTTATCAGTGCTGTTTTGTTTTAAATTGTCACTTCAGTGCTGTGTCTGTTAAACATTTTTACCAGTGCTGGAATGTTAAGTACAAAACTACTTTTAAGGTACATGTACTTTACTTGATTATTTCTATTTCATGCTACATTATACTTTTACCCCACTGCAATTGAAAGGGAAATATTGTACTTTATTACTTAACTGCATATTATTATTTGACAGCTTTGGTTACTTTCCAGATCAAGATTTTACAAACAAAAACATACGTTTATAAAATATAATGTATTATAGATTAAACTACCCTAAAGTATATAAAATAGTTAGAATAGTTAGAATTAGCTCCACCGTTACCAGCTACAACATTGAAATGCTACTTAGACATCAGTATTAATAATGCAATAATATATAATAGTGTAATGCAAATATTTCTGCCTTATGCTTTTACTTTACTTAAAGTACATTCTGCTAGTAAACTTACATATATTACTTAAGTAAAATTTTGAATGCAGGAATTAACTTATAATGAAATATGTTTGTATCGCAGTATTGCTGAATACAGCCTCAAACACATTTTTTTTTTTACAAATATGAAGCAAAGCTCTCCGTTTCCAAATGTCTACCCATAATCTTTTTGTAATTGTAATGATATAAATTATTATTACACTTCAAATGTAACTTGTTAAGGGATTATATTAAATGAACATCCTCAGACTATTGTTGCTTACAGTTAAATGCCTCCTCTGGCAGCTAAATATTTTCAACATACATATGTGTGAAGCTTACTGGGTTAAAATGAAGCTTTACCCAGCAGGCCTGTGCATCAACTTGAACTTTTATGTGGAAACTGTTTCATATGTTTGACGTTTTGAATTTCTACAAATATCACAAGAAGATAGTGTACTGTATCAGCTTGGCCTCTTATTTTCTCTAAAAGTGGCGTACCACGGCATAATGTGGCATCATCTCCGAATGCTTTCTGGGAAACTTATTTGTAGCCTGCTAATTTAAAAAAAAAAAAAAGCAACAGCATGAGAAGCCCGGGGTAACAGAGTCAGTGATTCATCAGTCACCATTCTTGTCGTAATTATGATTTCTATTTTGAAATCTGGGGAAAGTCTTTGAAGTGTGTTTGATGCCGTGGAGAGCCAGCGAACAGACTAATGGAGACAGAGTTTAGAAACTGGTGCCAGTCTTCTCTGAGCAATCACCCATGATACCCACCCGTGGCGAAACTCCAGCATAAAACTGGAGCTCTCTGGTTAGGGAAACAGCAGTTGTGATCCTTTTTAGCTCGTCATCCACTGAAATGGCGCCATGACTGCTGAAAACTCTTCCACAGCTGTATGTGGACAGTCGTTTTGTATTCTCTACCCCTTTTTTTTTTTTTAGAAAGTAGTATTTTTAATATTATAAGAGATCAATAAAAAAAAAACACCTCCAAAATCGAGTAGCGCTGTTATAGGAAAGTATAAGCCATCTGTGAGGGAAAAGCTCTCGTTAAGTCTGAGGCAAATAAGACTGATCCTTATGAAAACAGTGATAATGAGGAGGAGCATTATGCTGGAGTTCCTGTTGTTTGTTGGTGCCTTCACCTCTGTTTGTCAGTGAGTAATTCACTTGTAGTGTCAAAATCAGGAAAAAATGAAGCTAACTGGTGCCTCTCTACTTTGTCATGTGTGTTTTTGTCTTATATTTTTTTTCCTCCTGACACTGTAGATGCACCTTCTTGTAACAAAACGATGCCACCCTCCTCCAGAGAACACTTTTTGTACATGTATGACAGGTGGTGATGGCGCAGTGGATATGACACATGCCTTTGGTGTGGGAAATCTGGGTTTCATTCCCACTGTGATACATCAACCAATGTGTCCATGAGCAAGACACTTAACCCCTTATTGCTCCAGAGGCGCGCAACCTCTGACATATATAAAAATTGTAAGCTGCTTTGGATAAATGTAATGTTTTGTGTCATTTTCTTTTCCTCTAAACACACACAATGTTACACTCTGGCTTTTTTTATTCATGAAAAAAAGAGCAGAACATCAAGGGAACGCCGGCCCAGACTGGCTGGCACATATCGCAGGGTGTTAACAGGTGAGGGTAATTTCCTAAAGGTGCAGACACCTTGGGTTGACGGCGAGGTCGGGACACCTGTGCTGTTTTCCTATCTGAACTCCCTGCAGAGGGCTTTTGCTATTACAGGTGTTCACACACCTCACATTTATTTATTTCAGATTTCACAGGTGCTTCAGATACACTCAGCAGTAGAAGAGCCCAGGTACAGTCGGTTCGAGAGGAAGAGGCACGACAGAACGTTGATTTCAATTTTGTATGGTGAGCTCTTGCACAAACTTCAAATATATTTACAATAAACAATCAATGATTCATAAGATGTGATATTTACAGTTATTACAAATAACGTGTTCAGTGACTGCAGCTGACCCGAGTCAGTAACTGGAGTTGATATCTCATAGCAGTAGATTTAAAAAAAAACAATTCACATTGTTTGGTCTTTTGTTTTCAAGAGGAGAAAATCCAACTCTGGTGTCAAAAGAGTCCGGTCAAGTTAATGCCAAGAAATCTGTGGTACAATACAAACAGTTTAATTGTGTAATTAACAATCAATAAACACTTCTAGTTAGAACATTTCTGCAGGAAGGAACCGAGAAACACTTATAAAACAGTCAGTCGTAACAAAATAACTGGTGTTCTCATTGAAATAAACTCATAAAAAAGAAACACTTTTATACAGAATATTTATACAGGGATAGCTTTTTGAATTGGATTGTTAACCAAAGGAAGACACATCGCAGACATCGATTTTCACACAGATTGCATATGTTTTTCTCTCTAAGTTGTTCTATAGGTTAGTCATTTTACCTAAGCTTATTTGCATGATAGTAGAAATTGCATACGACATTAATTGTGAAGCTTGTAGCATGAGTTGCTTGACATACAGCACTTTTTATAGGCAACCTTTAAAGCACATTTCTCCATTTAAAACGTTTAAGACACTTTTTGTTTTTACTGCCCATCGAAATCACATTTATAAATAGAAAAAAGATCGGTGGAATTAAAGAAAAAAAAGCTCTACGTAACAAACTTAAAAAAAAAGAAGTAATTACATTAGAAACACTGCATGAACTGCAAATAAATAATGTCGGACAACATAAACATGGTGTAATTCACATTTCTAACTGTGTGGCAATTCAGAGAGTTACAGTGACAAAGGTTTTGCAAAATAATCTAAAATCGGCAGTGCCGTATAGTACAAGGCATTTGTTGGCATAGTTTCTTTAAGACTGTTTTTTTTTTTTTTTTTTTTTACAGTTACAATATAATGTCTATATATATATATATTTATATTTCCTCCCTAACAAATAATATGTAAAGACTGAGCTGTTCTTGGGAGATTCACCTGGGCTGGGTGATCGCGTTCCAGAGATTGAAGTGATCTATAATCACATTATGCGCTTTTTAAAAGAATAACTAATCTGCCAGCAGGCTCCAGACTACCTCATAATTAAGGCCTTGTCAACCACTTGGTCCTAAATTTCATTTGCTATTTTTTTTTTTATTTTTTTATTTTTTATTTTTTTATCCAGTTAAACATCACATAACGTAAACACCTATCAAAGTCCTAGCAAACTCCAGGGGGACTTTTTTCTTTTTAAATATAATCAGTAGCTCAAAAAGATAAAGTAAGTCAGTGTAAAACAACAGACATAGAGTGCAGTCAGCAAATATCCACGGCAACATACTTAGAATAATTTTTTGTGCAGATTATTTAAATGATGCGTCAGTCTTTACAGTGAATAATACAAGTTTTACAAAATCCAAAAAGTAGTACTTGAGTCTGAAATGGGCTCTTCAGTGTGTGAACACTCACTTCACATAGCCTGCCAGTCTGCAACTTATATATATATATATATATATATATATATATATATATATATATATATATATATATATATAAAAAACACTCCTCATATAGTCCAGACGCTGTACTGATTAAAAACACTACTTTTCTTTATTTGCAGTGTGGTGGTTCTGTGTAGGCCAGAGTGTTACATTTAGCACAGTCATCAGTCTGTGTGTGTGCACACAGTAAAACTCTGAGTACATGTAGAGACAGGGGGGAGTCCTACTCCTTGGCCTCGTGCTCAGACTCGGACTGGGCCTCTGCGCCTCGGGCCAGCTGCTCTTCCATCTTGATGGAGAAGATGGTGCTGTTGGTCTGCGTGCTGTCGTCCAGCTCCTTCACCAGCTCTGTGCTCTCCCTGAAGTCCGTTAGCTCCTCCTCGAAGGCTGGGCTGCTGCTGCTGCTGCCGCCGCTGCTGCTGGTGTTGGTGTTGGTGGTGGCCGCGGTGCTGCTGCTGCTGTTGTTGTTGTTACTGGGCTCCTTGGGCGCCTTGGCTGGGTGATTGATGTAAAAGCGTTGGCTCTGGAAGAACTTGATGATGGTGAGCTTGGGCAGGTCCAGCTGGGCCGATAGGGTGTGGATGGCCTCCTCGTCGGGGTACAGGCCTACGTCCTGGATGAAGCTCTGCAGGATGCCCAGAGCCTCTAGGGAGATCTTCCCTCCGCAGGTTCGGGACTTGATGCTCCCTCCGCGGCTGCCCTCGTCCTCCGTCTCGGCTGGGGAAGCGGTGGAGGGCTGGCGAGGCGGCAACCGGGGGCCGGTGCAGGGCTGCAGTTGCTGCAAGGGCTGCTGGGACAAAAGGGGTTGGGAGGGGTGCTGGAGGGACAGGGAGGGCGGGTGCTGCTGTTGTGAATGGGGTGGCTGAGCCTGCAGTGGGAAAAAAAGGGGAAGAGAAAGGAGACGGGGAATGTTATCAGTGAACACTTATCGGCGCCTTAATAAGGCCTTTCATTAAAATCAATTGAGTTGTGAGGAAAAATGGGCCTGCTGTGTATAGAACAGGCACTTGGTTGAAGGAATTTTCCATGTAATATCTCATTGAATGTAATCAGTTCTGCAGATATGACTTTTTTTTTTCTTTTTTGGTATTGAGAGATTGTGTCTCTCATTGTGGGGGTTGAGGCAAAACGCGCGTGCGCGCGCGCACACGCACACACACACACACACACACACACACACACACACACACACACACACACACACACACACACACACACACACACACACACACACACACGAGAGACACGCTCAGCCCTACATACAGTGGGAAACTGGCCTCTCTGTTATAGCCTCTGCTGCTTATCAGGCTCCATTGCCAGGCAGTGATAAACAAGCTCCCTGTGCACAATTCACGTTGCGATGGTCTGGCTGATTTGCCGCACTGTGAGAATGCTATCGATGGCTTTCACTCGGCCGTCAGAATCCCGTTAGTGTAAACACATGACACATTACTCGTAAAATGTCTCATTGTGTGGTTGGAGAGGGAGTGAGTGGGCAACTCGTGGTCCCTATTGACCCTGCAAAATGGGTGCTCTTTTATTTTCATTTCTGAGTCAGACACTGTAGAATAGGTGTTTCATAATGAAGTTTGCAAAACAGCACTTTGCAGGGACTCTGTTAGCCAGCTGCATAAATGCACCCAAAGATGTGATTTTACTGTACCAATATACTGAGCTATGATAGTTCTTGTTGAGCAAATGGGAGCGAATTTGGCTAATGTATCGTGTTAGTGAAGGACCGGCACAAAATATTTAAACACTAGTCTCTTATGGTCGCATAAAACAGCACTATTAAATCAGAAATAATCTTATTTTATCAATCTAAAACCATTTTGGTTCGCATGCAAAGTATGCACAAAATTCCCTCATTCCATATCTGCTGCTGAAACTGATTTGTAAGAGAAATCCCATTACCTTATTTATTTCCAGTAAATGGCAGCCTTTGTGAAACACTGGCCATGTTTCCAAGTAACCAAATAACTAATCAACCGCTCAGCTGTGGCTCAGACTTTTAATAGAAGTATTATTGTACTTCATTAAGAGATTTCGACCGTTAACCGAGCCTGCGTGTTATTTTCCATTTATCTGCCAGATGTCTTTTATAAAGAAACTCTCTTCACTAAGTTCAGGCTAATGATATATTCGAAAACGGTGTTCGCTGAAAAGCAGGTACTTTTAATTGTTGCTGTGTTTCTAATTATCCAACTCCAAGGTGCTGTTTATTATGAATTCCTGAAAGATTAGTTGAGATGAAATAAACTGGGGGGAAATTATGTGTTTTTACTGATTTGTTTTGGATATAGAACTTCAGAAAAAGTAGGAAAACACGTACAAATTGTCGTTTTTTCTCGACTGATTGATTTATCATTTGGTCTATAAAAGGTCAGAAAATAAGGGGAATATTGCTGGTCATAATTGACATCCTGAAATTGCTCGTTTTTTTTCTGACCAACAGTCCCAAAACCCCCAAAACATATTCAGTTTACAGTTATGCAAGACAAAGGAAAGTAGCAAATCCTAACATCTGAAAAGCTGGAACAAGCGAATGTTTGGCATTCTTTCTTGAAAAAAAAAAGCAGACTTCAGTGATTAGCCTAATTGATTGCCAAAACAGTTGACAGTTTACTTTCTGATGATCAATTAATCGAGTCTGAATAACAGAGTAGGGGTCTGAGTTTACAGTACATTATCACTAGTAAAACCTTGTATGTGCTGGTGTGGGTGTGTGGGTGTATCCATGCATGTATGCTTCTTACCTGTAAAGTGTGTGAAAAAAGAATTCTATTTAATAAAAATTTATGTCATTTATTCACATTTTATGTTTATTTGCACATGCATTTTTACATGCGCAGTCATGTTTTTATGTTTTATTACAAACTTCTCAACAGTGTTATGTCAGAAGAGTCATCCACACACACACATTTAATTTATAGCACTGCATCCAGTATTGTATGTGATGACTGACAGGTATAGCATGAAATTTGTTTAAACCAGCTTGAAAATGCAAATGAGGGTTGAGGCAAAATTCGCGCACACACACAAACACACACACACACACACACACACCCATAGTGCGTCTCACTATCTTTGTGGGGACCCGTCATTGACATAATGCATTCCCTAGCCCCTTACCCTAACCTTAACCATCACAACCAAATGCCTAACCTTAACCCTTACCCTCACCCTAACCAAAACCTAATTCTAACCCTAATCCTAAAACTAAGTCTTAACCCTCAAACAGCCATTTAACCTTGTGGGGTTCAGCATTTTGGGCCCCACAAGGCTGTCCGGACCCCACAAGTATACTGTATTCCCGGTTTCTGGACCCCACGAATATAGTTAAACAAGAACACACACACACACACACACACACACACACACACACACACACACACACACACACACACACACACACCTGTGGCTGCTCAGTGGAGATGTGCATCAAGTGCATGGGTCGCTCGTTGTGGTGCTGCTGCTGCCCGGCGCTGCTCTCCTGCTCGTAGATGGCGTCGCGTTCGACCTGGCAGAGGCTGAGGAAGCGGCGGATCATGGAGAGGTTCTCCCAGAGCGTCCGGTTCTCCGGAGAGGGATCCTCCTTCCAACGCAGCAGCTCACAGAGCCAACCCTGAAGGGAGGATCAGAGGGAGACACAGGGAGGGAAAGAGCAGGTCAGTAAAGCATGGTCTTTAGGCTCAAATGTGAGCATAGGTCAAATACCGTATTATGAATCTATGAATGTCTATATTAATATTAGGCCCGAGAGTTCACATGGTCACCACGTTTTACAGTGCTTTACCTAATAGGAGAACCAGATCATGAAATATATCTTCTTCTGGTGTTAAAATAGATATGAGTAACAGAAAAACACCAAATAATTTTTTAGGAAAGCATTAAAGTACCAAGATTAAAAAGATCCAATGTTACACCATTCCAAATGATTTAAGTAATTACAATGAAAACACTTTCCAGTACTAAAATAAATCAAAATCATTGTCAAAATACAAACACAACAGCCCATTGTTTTTCAGTAGCTGCACCTGCACTTAATATGTTCTTTCTGCCACAGCTGAAGATGAAGATGTCATGAATTAGCCAAGGTCAAGCAACACAGCAGGAAGGAACAATTTAACGTGACGAGTAACACACACTCGCATATTGAGCAGCACCCATGGGAGGAAGCAAGTGACTCCCATGTTTGAAACACTCCAGCAGAGGGCCATGAAAGACAGAGCTGAGGAACTGTATGGAACGATTACAATCCAAAATGCTTTATTTCATCAATAAAATGGGTGCACAAAGGGGTCTGAACTTGATTAGTGAAAGATTAAATAGGAGACGTTACTGAAAGTGCAGGACAGAAGGGCTCTGCAGGAGTTGAGTGACGTGGTCTCACAGCATCGGACGTGACGGAACATCAGCAGGCCAGTGTGTGTGAGTAAGAGTGAAGGGAAATAACACTCAG
>CM042321.1:7696020-7766020 GCA_023566125.1 Zingel zingel | reverse complement strand
TTCGTGGTCTTTAATCAATTCTAATTTTATAAGAGGAGTTCCAACCACAAATAAGCAGGTCCAATTTGTTGAGTACCTGCGGCATACACAGCTCACGTTGACGTTGCTGTCCAAAAAAAGTCAATATCTCCTCATCCGTCTCGCATTATCTGTGAAGCGCCACTTCTTGGGAAATTTTCTTTTAACGTACTTCTACCGTGCTTTTCATTTTTCCTTTTACGTTGATCAACTCCTTCATACGTTGCATGCCGCCACCCATGTGCAGAGTTGATGCAAAACATAAAGTGTCAACTCAACGGGTTTAGTAGTAGTGAAGTAGGCCTATTTCAACAACCCACCTATGGAGACTGGCTTAGTTTATTGTATTCGCCAACACAGATTTTTTAATTTTGGACCCTGGTCACACTTCTCATCAATCATCACTACAAAAAAAAAAAAAACACACATGCAGACATTTCCAGCAAACCATGTCAGACAAGCAGATAACCCAGCACAGAACAGCAGACAGCAAGAGTAAATATGTGTCTGGTTAAGAAGTAAATGGTGGACTTGGATTGGCCAGGATTCTCATGTTGCTCTGTGTCTGCTGGGTGATAAAGATAAAACAAGTGTTTGCTGTCATGTTAGCCGTAACAACTTAATCATTTTGTGAAATTACTTTGAACTCTGTTTGTTCAAGTGGTGAGATGCATCTTAAAATGTAATTACTTTTTTTTGTCCTGAGTCTTTCCCACAAGATTTAATCTAGGGTGAAAAAAGCCTCTCAAACACTGTTTAGACTAGCGCTGACAGTATTAGTCCATTGATAAATTGTCAATCTTCAACTATTTTGATTCATTAACAAGAAGAAAATGACAAACATTCTCTGGTTCAAGCTTCTCAAAGGTAAAGATTTACTGCTGGACTTTTGGACTGAGAAAACAAGGAATTTAAAAAAACAACTTCTTGTAGTCAACATTTTATACTCTCTTTTTGTTTGACATTTTAGAAGCAAAATGACTAACCAATTAGTCAAGAAAATAATTGCCAGATTAATTGATAATGAAAATAATTGCAGCCATAGACCATTGTGGGTAGAAATCACATTTGCTACACATTCAAAGAAATTTATACTAGAAACGCATGCTGATAAGGTTTTCAATTATCCTACTGAAGTAAACCAATGCATTACAACCAACCTAAATAATACTTAAGAAATCACAGAGTAAGTAGTGAACTGGAAAGCCAGTTTGTTTTGATGCTAAATACATCTCTCAGTTGAAGTCACAGATGCTGCAAACAGGTTCATCGGTGCAATAAGTACTGACAGGCAAAGGATTATCTTGCTATGTTGGCACACACCTGCGACAATATTGCACAATAATCCGATGCCTCTAGGTCATCGTTGCTTAATTATTAATTAGTTTCAAACAACAGGACTGGCAATCAAGAACCACCAGCCTTTTCTTGTTTTACAGCAGACACAGATCTGACCAGAGGCTAATGGGACTCTGGGGTCATAAGGTGCCAAATTAAAAGGGTAATAAACTCTTCAGCGGGCCATTGTATGGTACTGGTATAAATAGCAACCGGGTGTTCTGGTAAAAATATTTTCCTCCCAACACAATAGTTGAATTCATGCGCGAGATTCACCCAGCTATGCAATGCGGTACACCGTGTATGTGAGTGCTGCAGTCACAAGCTGCCAATAAGCGCATAGGCCTGCTCTGTCAGAGAACAGCATGGTATTCACCGCCCAACCCATCCACCCATTCACCACCAAACTACCACTGCAAACACACCCAGCATGGAAGCTCAGAGAAATGCTGATGAGCAACTGGGTTTGCTGTGAGACAGGGAATGACAGACAGACCAACAGAAAGACAGACAGACAGACCGATAGAAAGACAGAGGGGTCTCTCACACGGTCTGGCCAACACCTTCTCTCTAATCTCATTTGCTTGTTATCAGCCCCATCAGGCTGACCTCGGCCACTGCACAAATAAATAAATAAAATAAGCCAACAGATGTCCATCAATTTGCCATTTGATTTTTTTTTTTACCCTCCTTCCTCGGATTACTGCGTGACCAAAAATCATGCCTCAGTTTCAACCCCAGAAACTGACTATGGGAGTATTCTGAGTACCATTTGGACAAAAAAGGCAAAAGGCCAAGATGACACATCAAATCAATGAAGAAGAAGAAAAAAAAAAATCACAGATGAAGATTTGATTGTGGCCATTGTTGTGGCTGGCGGGTTGGAGGACAGGACTGTTTCGAAGGCAGCAGACAAACCTCTTCTGTGTCTGAACAAGGGAGGGAGCTAAAAGTAGGGGGAAGACAATGCATTATTGTCTTTCCTCCTCCTTGAAGCTGGCAGAGGCCCAACACTGGCAGACAACACTATGCAGCCGATAACACGTTTCTCTTCCCTGAGCAGGCCAAACTGGCGGTTGCACGTGCACGTTCACCCCACAAAGTAACGTGTGCTGTGTTGTAAAAACATTAGGCCATGGTGGACGCCCATCTGCTGACGACGATGGGAGTGTTGAAACGTTCCTGATGCTAGGGCATATGTGAATCTCCCGCAACAATAAGCAATAATTGACTGCAAATTCAGGTCCAGATTTTATTTCATTTTTTTATTCCTTTTTTTTTTCTTCTTCTTCTTTTTTTTGGGGGGGCGGGGTGGGGGGGAGGGGAGGGGAGGGGGTCTTTATATGCAAATAGAACAGCTCTGAGTGATTGTAGAAATAATCGTTGGCATACTGTGAGGAAGATATCGCAATGGAAATGGGGTCAGTGGCCTTATTTGAACTGCAATGGAAATTGGAAGGACAGCAATGATGTGCTTAAAAATATTGTTAAAAAAACCCATTGTATCCTTCTTTCAGATCAACCGAAACATCCTATTTATGTGTCTGTTAGTGTCTTCAATTTCGTATTCAATGTCTACACAGCCAGTTGTTTGCTCAACATGCTGTGCAGCAATCACTGTAAACAGTGTATGTGACAGGGATACCATCAGCATTAACAACATACACATCATTTAAGTGCAGTTTGTCTCATCAGATGATGGATCAGGTGAGCAAAGGCCCAAACTCCCAAAGAAAAAGTCTATTTAGTCCTTTAATGGAGTGTTGAGGTGTTCTGGTGGTCCCACCATCAAGGCTTCAAGCCTAAGGAATTCATTTATGGTTCAACATAGGATTTAACCCGTTGATTATCGTAGCACCACTGCAACACTAACAATAACGATGGTTATGTTGGGTATTCATTATATACCCAAAGCAATCGTGTTTATATTCTTTCACTGTCTATGTGATAGGGAGATGGTCACGGCGAAGGTCACGTTTAAACTAAAAATGACTGCTAGCAAGATCCCAACATACAAATTTGTCTAGCTTAAGGAAAAGAGAAGATTGTTGAGCTGTGCATTCAGTATATACCCAAAGTAATCGTGTTTGCATTCATTCATTCACTGGCAGTGAACATGTTTGCCTTGGAAATGGCTTTGCTATATCACAAACACTAATTTATCTAGCGTTACTGAAAATAAGATTACTGAGCCTTTTTTTCAACATGCTCCATGTTGTGTTTATAAGGCCCTCTCTATGTAGTCTCCATGTCCTGACGTATAGTAACGTTTTTGACCATGTCTATGGAGCATCTAAAACAGCTCAATTCAGAGGTAGAAATCCACTTTTACTCAATCAAATTCATTCTGCGAATTCAAACTAGAGACCCACTGGTCACGAGCTCACCACTCTAACCATTTACATTATCAAAGACATGAGTGGATGTCAACAACGCTACAGAAAAAATAAAAAAAAGGTATGAGGGCGTTAAATATTTCACATGTAAAGAAAAAAAGAATTTGTTACAAATAAAGAAAATGAACATGTTTCTAAGAAATGTACCACTTTGTTAAGACTGAATCTAGGGCTGTTCACACAATGCGATCAGAGAGTTGAATTTATTGTTAAGCCACATTTTTATTCACCTCTGCATCATTTTTCATAATCCCACCATCTGAATCCAATTCACGCTCTGGTCCTGAGTATTCATAAGGAGGCATACTACAAAACAGATTTATCAAACGGACATCTTTTTTGAAATGACAGATAGGCCCTAAGGATGGTTGGATTTGCGACCGCAATAATGGATGATGAAATTTCCTAGTTCTCATATGTACCAATCATGAAGCTGCTTTTCTCGTAAGGAAATCGTTTGAGGATTAAAAATTGAGTCATCTTAAATCATTTGAAACATGCCTTTAAAAAATATTCTTATTATTATTAAATCACGTTGATATGACTCTGATGTCTTGTCAGAGTGGATGCTTTCCAGATTCTGATTGACAGATTGTGTCACTCTCCTCTTTTGTGAGGATGTCAGTGGCTGAGCTTTAGGACAGAAATTTCTGAATCACACATGCCAAACAATTAATCTCTATTCGAGCTACGACATGGAAAAGTCTTAGCCAAACAGTGAACATTTTCTGAAGAGGGGTCCTGACCTCTCCAGATACAATAAGCGAGTCGACAACAATGACAGAATGACAGCTAACACGACACACATTGTGGAGGCAAGGCATGACTGTGCAGGAAATGGCCCTCTCTGTGTCAGCACTTGCTCCCAGAAACAATACCAACCAGTTGTTGGAGGCTTTACGTCATGGCTGCCGAACCAATAAAGTGTGCGGGGAATTTTCGTGCAACCAAATAGAGGCAGATGGAGCATAAAGAATAACCAAAGGCAAATGACCAGTCCATGGAAAATGGAGCACATTAAACATCTGTGTGGTTACAGCAGGGTTGAGTTTTTTTTAACTGCACGTTCTTTTTCAGCAAAGTTCTTCTTCACACATAAATGCGCATAGCATAGTAACAATAGCGGGAGTTCCCCGGTGCAACTGCGGTCTACTTGTGTTGGGTTCTCAGCAGGATAAGTACTTTGCTCAAGAACAGCAGTAAAGAGACAAGAGAACATTTCTAATATCTCTCTATAATCTACAAATTAGCTTTAATATGTTCAGTATTTGTCCACAGTACTAAACAACTAACTAACTAATAATTTGCAGGCAATATTTGATATAGAAATAACTGCATATGCACTTTATCCAATTATTTTTACAGCACCTTAGTTTATCATATTTGACCTTATTTAACATCTATTCTATCTAATAAACATATAAATATCTAAAACAATATCTAATAATGTAAAACAATCCCTTTAAATATCAGTCCATATCACATTTAGTAAAATTGTTTTCTCTTTGTCCACTAAAGCACTTCAGATTGTTTATGAGTACAAAATGGTAGAACACTGAGTCACTGTTGATGCTACAGTACATGTGCCTCTTTGTATCAAATATTAGTATTGCTGAAACTGCACCGTTATGTAGTTTAGCCTGGTGGTGGGCTGATATTTGGGTGGCAGCACTGTCTGCACAACTACACTGAATGTTCAAACACTGTTCTCCCACCACAAATTTATACCACAAAATGTTATAATCTTTTCTGTTCAATACTGCTTACGCAGATGGAGGATGAATGCACAGAAGACAACAAACACACTGAAGATGAGCTTGAGATAAATAAAAACAGCAGCAACATTACAAACACAGAAAGCACCTACATGCAGTCCGATTCCATCAATTATAAGAGCTTGATTGAGATTTAATTCAAAGCTGGGGTCTAATTGCTAATATCAAAGCATAATTAAGGTGATAAATCACGACTGATCTTATTGAATTAGGGATTGAAATAGCAAAGAACCTGCAAATTGTCTGTCAGCTAAATAAGTGTTCTTAATTGGCCTACAAGTTTGCTTCAGATACTAATGAAACTGAACAAATTTTCACCCCTAAAAAGTGTCCTGAAATAGAAGTCTTCATATGCAGTTGTTTATTCAGCACTATGGCTGTGTGTCCTGTTCAACTTGGAAATTAATCTTGAACTTAAAATAGAGTATTTATACAAGTGGCAGCAAAGTAAACAGAAAATCTCAAATGTCTCTCTGTACGTGGCTGAAAAGGCAACTTATATATCCTCCTTCAGGCTCAATTTATATTTGTATATTTTCAAAAATAGTGACTGAAGAATATGATGTAGACAGAGTGATGAGGATGGAGAGTCAGTTACCCTCAGAGAGAGTGAGAGAGAGAGAGAGAGAGAGCGAGAGAGAGAGAGAGAGAGAGAGAGAGAGAGAGAGAGAGAGAGAGAGAGAGAGAGAGAGAGAGAGCGAGAGAGAGAGAGCGAGAGAGAAAGAAAAATAAGGACGGGGAAAGGAGATGGTGAAAGACGTGGTGAGATCAAATAATGCCAGCAAAACCAAGTGCACACAAGCACCAGCATGAGCACATGGATAGGTCCTAATGTTTCCCCATGCAATTCCCCCACACTCAGTCACACACACTCCTGCATGCACACACACTCACACACTCTCTCTCTCTCAGACTGCATCTGCCGGAGCTAGTGGCTGTAGTTAAATTGAAATATTTCCCGGCGTGTGTCAGAAGCATGCAGAATGATAATTATGACAGATCTGATTAGGCGGGCCGAGTCGGGCAGCTCCGGGCTGCAGGTGCGACCTTGTGCATTCCTGAGTGTGTAAATAAAATTAATTACAAGCGTAGGGGGCGCGCAGCGCGTGACATCAGCGCGCACAGGGGGGACTCCCACGGGGGGCACCCTAATGGAATATTTTCCCAGAGTCTAATAATACAGTTGGTATTGACTTGAGGTAATTAGGGGGATCATTAAAGCGTTTTTCCCGGCGTATTTGCCTGCCTGATCAGATTAGCAAGAATGGGCCTCAGAACAAGCCCTGTGTGGTCTGTCAGGAGAAGTGGAGTGGGAGAGGGTTAGCTACTGAGCATTTGCAGGAAAGAAAGAGCTCGCAAAATACTGTGACTGTCACAAGGACAAAGGTAGCATTTGCTAACAAGCAGGAAAAGATCAAGGACTAGTACGGTTTGGCTTGTGGCTAATAGCACTGGTTAGGCCTTTAGAACATTTAATAGAGAGAGGGCTAGGGAACTATTAGCGAAGTGCTAGCTCAGTTTACTAGTAAACTGGCTAACACCTGCTCCACAGTGCAAAACATTTGTCTTATAATAACGCATTAGAGGTGATGTTGAAGAGACAATTTGGAGTCCTGGCAGTGGGGGCAGATTCCTAGTTTGGACTGCACTGAGGAGGCAGGCGAGGAGGAGGAAGTGGGCTGTGCAATTGGAGACAGATGGGGTGAGAGGTGGCATGTAAGGCGTAAGTGAGAGAGATAGCAGGAGAGACACAAAGTGCTCTGGGCATGCTCAGTGAGACCCCCGGCTCCTGCTAAGATGAGGAGGGTTCGATGAAACAGGCAGTGGAGAGAAAGCAGGCTGGTGGGAATTCCACTGTCCATTAAACAATAAGAGAAAGGCTCATTTCAGAGGGAGGGGAAGCCTTACCGTTTGGAAGATAATTCATTCGCTAAATTAATTATTCAGACAGCTGGGTCTCCAGTTCAAGAAATTGTGTCTTTAATAATAGAGAGGATCTGGCCTAGCCTGTTTCCCATGGCAACCTAATAACCAAGCAGGCACAGGAGATAAATAAATAAATCAATTAATAAACAGTCACGGCCCTTTCAGATCCCTAGGGGTTGTGATATGCTTGCTCTGATCCGCCTAATTTGAGGGAGAGAGGGGTGTGGAGAACTGTGAGTCCACAAACCAAAAAATAAGACACTGTGATGCCTGCCCTGCCATCGCACAGAAAGTACAACTTTTCTGAAGCAAAATTTCACTGTGCCGCTCTAACACATAGCCCCTAGCAGTTCCTGATACTAAAAAGTATCTGATTAACATCTTCACTGTATCACTTTTATTATCCTAGGATGTCATTTAATGCCATTTGTACACAACTCTTCATGCAAAACATGACTTCTAACACACTGACCCCAAGTGGCTTCTCAGTAACAGACCAACGTCTGAACGGTCACAATCCAGAAACAGACACCCAAAAGGTCAGCCATCTGCCCCTCTTGTTAAGCAGCCATTGGATGGAGCAGAATGGTAGAAGTGGTGTGTGTCGTGTGTGTGTGTGTGTGTGTGTGTGTGTGTGTGTCATTGGTCTGGTCTGGTTAGATGGGTCATGTGCTAAATATCTGAGATTAAAGCTAAGAGAAGCGTTCAAGTCTCCATAAAACATGTACGACCACTAAGCGGATTCCACCCGTAACAGGAAATTAGTCATTTTCCAAACATGAAGGAAGCAGTTCCAGTTATCCTGTCACCCACCCTTCCTACTCATATCAGTGTCCCCACCCGCCCCCACCCACCTCTCTAGACCAACAAGGCACTCCCCCCCTCCCCCCCACTCCAGGGACTGCCGTGCCAGGCGGGTGCGGGGGTGACAGATGGCATACACCAACCTCCCCCCTCGCTCTCCCCCCTACTGCACCAGCCCCCCCTGCCCGGCCCCCCCGGTGGCACAGCGGCGGACCAGATCAGTGCCATTCTGTCTCATTAGAGCCTTGGTAATTAGCGTAGCCTCTTCCAGGGGAGAATGAGCAAGTGAGAGAGAGAAAGAGAGATGGGGAGAGGGTGGTGACTGCGTTCTGTACTCTTCTGGTCATTGAGGAGTCGGAGGGCTTTGAGCCCCGTGGTGAGCAGGGCTCCCAGGGTGCTTGTTTTATGACAGAAGGGACTCTGATTCCATCCGTTGCGCAATTCCTCTCAGGAAGTGTCAAAGATGTTTAGACATAAAAATCGTGTGTCAAAGGAATGGCCCCAACCCGCTCCCGCCCCACCCTCAGCTAACCTTCCATCGCTCAACTGAACATTAGCCGCCCTCTCTGCCAGGCTAGCCAACACAGCAAGCCTCCCCTGTTAATGTGAATGAAAACAAAGCATAATAGCTTGCTAGATAGCGCGCTAGCCCTACTGAGCCAGTTAATAATGTTGACATCAACTCCAGGCTATCCAAATCATAGCTCGCACCTCGGCCGGCTAAAACACAATGGGCCGTTTGGCAAACGTAGCTACTTATGGCAGTGTCATCGCTGGATTTGAACCAGTAACACACAGTTGTTTTCTCCAAGTCTGACATGTCCTGAAGCTAAATGGAGAGGGAGCATTCTTGGAGCATTCGATCAGTTTGAGTCATCGAGGAATGGATCATGAATAATGTTTCTGATTTTATCAAAGACTAAATGTAATATATGTCCTAATAAATCAGAATTGCTGCATTGATTACTTACTAAAAAAAATGTACGCCCAAACTTGAAGTGAAATGTCGACCATTAATCTGATAAAGTAATATGGCTTGGGTTAGATTCAATGCTCTATAGTTACCACTCTGAATTTGTGGCAGTAAAAGAGTGATTGAAATGCAACATTGAATATGTGTGAGAGGGGGGGGGGGGGGGCAGTTAAGGGGTGGCAGAGGCCTGCTGTGGTTACGAGCCCTAAGAGAGGATGGGATGGCAGCATTCCAGGAACCCCCACAAACACACACCAACAGACACAAACACACACATTCAAATGTGCCTGCACACCAACCCATATTTGACGCACAGAAAAGCACACACACACACAAACACACATCTAAATGCAGTACATACACACACACCTAAGCATACACTCAGTGGTGCATGCAGCAATCAATAAACTCCTGTTTACTGCTTTTCTACCCAGGGGACCACAACTTCAAATCCACATCTTATTTCTCTCCTCTCCGATCTCCATTGCTTTTGTCCTTCCCTTGTCATCTGCATCATCTGTCTCTGCGTGAATGAAGCACATATCTACACCACACGGTGCACGCATATCCCCCCACATATCTACGGGACTGGTACCAACTGATCCTGGTCACCTGATCCTGTGCTTGCATAAGCATGCTGGGAAATCCTGAGCTGAAGGGGTTGAACTGAACGGCACACCAAGCTGACAGTACGGTGCCAGTCTCAGTGATGAGGCCTCTTCTCCACCCTGCCCCCCACCATTATTTCCCTGGACCCCATATGGGCATCCTGCCAGTCCAGCCCATCCTCCAATCCTCATCACCAAACACATCCACACTGCACGCCCAACCTCCGTTGCCAGCCGTCTCTGCTGATATGGTACTCTACCAAAAGGCATGGGTAGTGTGGTTTTCTTCCTGCAAGGCTGCAAACCTCTCAGGACTTAAGCTGTCGTTTACAACATGTCATTTAAAAATACATTTTGCCATTCTTTCTGGCTGACTGATTCACACTATAGTAAGCTCATGAACAATTAACACTGACATACTCAACACCCAGTAGCCTTAGTCACATGAAGTAATCATTTCTTTAGTTCCAGCAGTGGCACCACCATGCTTTTTTTCCCTTCTTCGGACTAAGCAGAAAAGAGTAGCTAACCGGAGCAGCGATTTAATATTCTGGATGTTTTTTTTCCATGTCTGTTTACAACAAGTGACATTTAATATTAGACCTGAAGCACTTTAAAACCAGCATCACCTCACCTACCAGAGACCATTATAGTGTGAAATGTTATGAATAGTAGTTGTAAGTGTGACCAGAGTAAAACCGCAGCTATCTACGACTAGGGCTGGGCAATATGTCGAGGTTATATTGATATCGTGATATGAGACTAGATATCGTCTCCGATTTTGGATATTGTAGTGTTGTCTTTTCCTGGTTTTAAATGCTGCATTACAGTAAAGTGATGTAATTTTCTCAACTTACCAGACTGTTCTAGCTGTTCTATTATTTGCCTTTAACAACTTAATCATTATATTCACATTGTTGATGATTATTCTTCTACAATCTAATTGTGAAAATATTTTGTGAAAGCACCAATAGTCAACACTACAATTCTGTCGCAGTATCGACATCGATGTATTTGGTCGATGGTCAATAATATCGTGATATCTGATTTTCTCCATATCGCCTAGCTCTATCTACGACTGCATCTAACTGTTATTTTCATTACTGATTAATCTACAGATTATTTTCTCCATTAGTTAATTGGTTGATTACATATCCAAACCCAAACCCATTCAATTTACAATAGTATAAAACAGCACATGAGAAACAATTAGAACAGCTGCAAATACACACATTTTAGAAGATGGGACCAGCACATGTTAGGCATTTTTGCTTGTAAAGTGTCTCATGATAGATAACTTAGAAAAATTGTTTTCAATTGATTTTCCGTCCATCAACAAATCAATGAATTGACTAGTAACTGCCGCAGCTCTACTGCTATCAACATAATATAACATGGAAATCCTGTGGCTTATGTACATATGTAGGGAAGAAACAAAAGACAAAAGAAGATTGTTGGACAGACACTCGTTCTGAGAAGTAAAAGTTACTATAGAATGATCTGCCCACAGCATAAAACTTAATAGGTAAAACTACAATCTCATCCCACTTTAAGGATTTTTGATGTTTTTTGTGGAATCAGCAACTGAAAACTGGGTGCTGGTCTCGGATTTTTTTTAGGGTTCAGGGGTCCTGATGGGGAGGAGCGGCCTGGCCTGGCGCTGCTAGTAGCTGTGGCAATGCCGGCTGGGTAGTAAGGGGGGAGACCAGCTGCCCGGGGAGCGCCCATTACGAGATGGAGCCAGAGATAAGTGCTCTCCCAGGCCCCCTTTCACAGGCATAATTAGCACACTTCTTATCTGCTGCTCAATTCACATTCACACCCGCCTGCCATGAATGGAACGTGAAAGAGAGGCAGAAATCAGGGGAACGGGAGAGGTAGAGGGGCAAGACAGAAAGATGGGCGTGAGGTGGAGAAGGCACGGCAGAAACCTGTTCCCAGACAAACCTTCATAGAGAGAGACATGTGCGAGTTAATACTGCGACCGCCTCGCTCTCCCCCTTTCTCTTTCTCTATCCTTCCAAGAAGTCTTTGAACTCCTTAACAAAAACAGTGGTTTGTGCATCAAACTGCAATTTGGTAAAACAAAGCTATCTGGGGGTATAATCATCCTAATCAGCAAGAAAAAAATAAAGCCTTTGCAGATATTTCTAGATTATTCCGCCCTTGGTGATCTATTTCTCCCCCCATCGTCTTCATCAAGCACAATTGTGGAAATCTTCCCAACTCATCCGACAGACACGTGAAAACCTTTAATAATAACTCCTTAGTGCTACATTCTTTTAAATTGGTTTTAATATAGAGTTAAATTGGTGGTGTGTTTTCTCTTTTATCCCCCGTTTCCAACACACACAAGCTTGTATTGCGTGAGCGCCCTGCTCTCTGGGAGAAGATAACAGGGGCCCCATGGTCTTACTGAGCGGAGCTAATATAAACAGGTTTGTTTGGTGTTGAAACAGTGTCGACTGCTAAACTCCAAACCTACAATAAAGAGGACATGTGTCATTATGTCGATAAATCACAGCAGTGATGCACTGAGGCAAGTTTAGCTACGGGTTGAATGGATTTCTACTTCTTTGCCTTTAACTGTATAAATATATTGATGTTGTATGAATCTAGCATTACATATTTCTATGATCTTTTTGATGATGTTTTCTCTATAGACTGATGCATGTGTGTGTGTGTGTGTGTGTGTGTGTGTGTGTGTGTGTGTGTGTGTGTGTGTGTGTGTGTGTGTGTGTGTGGTATTTAGAGTTAAAGTGCACCAGATGCTGCTCAGGTCAAGGATTGGCTTATTTGGACATCAACCATGTGTCCAATATGTGCATGTGGACACTTTACGCAATTTATGTATGCAGGTTTAGAATTACATTTTTTGGATTTATGGCACATGAATATTGCTGTAAGAGCTACTTTAGAAAGTTAAGATTTATTTTTTTTACTTAGGTAAAAGACACAATGATAAGATTTTGACAGACCATTAAAGACCATTTTGTAATTGAAGCTTGAACGTGGTCAATTAAGTTTCCTGGAGGAAGACAATGACTGGGACTCTACTAACAGAACCTTGTTTGTTTCATTCAGTGAGGTGTTCAGTGTGTGTGTGTGTGTGTGTGTGTGTGTGTGTGTGTGTGTGTGTGTGTGTGTGTGTGTGAGAGAGTCTGTACCTGGCTCTTGGAGGCAGCCACCTTTGCGAACAGGGCTTGGGAAACTTTGGCCCTCTTCATCTCCTGCTGGATCTCGTCGTAGATGGTGGAGTTGATGTTGAGGATGCAGCTCTCTGTTTTGCCATTCCACTCGCTGGGCAGAGGCGACGGTTTAACCTGGTTAAAAGAGTAAGGGCAACGGAAATAATGAAAATCCTGCAAAAAGAAAATCATACATATGTTCCATTTAAAACCCCAATAATTCCCTTTTGTATTTGATTTGGTTGTGTGCATGTACTGGGTCACTGTACTGTTCCTGATGATTATTTGTTTTTAATATCATCAGAGTCGTGTTCGACAAATACTGTGTATCCATATGTGTTTTGTAATACGATTTCCCTTTATTTTTTCAGACATTTTGATAACAAATTAGGCTAAAAAAAATCAGACACAGAAGCAAAAGCTCTATTTGACCTAGTTATCAGCATTAGGTGTAATTAAAATCTTAAGCTTTGTAATAGTGTAAAATACGGTGTAATTAGACATTCTTTCAAACTAAATCTGATCAAAAATATGAATATTAGCCTTGCACTTGAAAAATAAATTCACATGCTGGTACTATTAATCTTTCCTGCTTCAAAGCCATGTAATTACTGAACTAGCAATGAATTGCATGTTGGGAGATAATAAGCCTCACAGTGTGCATTGTCTACGAGTATGTGTGCATTCAGATTGGTGAAGGTAGAGAGGTGAGGTGTGTGGAGTTATTTGCTCACAGGGGAAATACCCATGGGAGTTCGGGGGTTCCAGTCCTCGGGCCTTACGCTGTTACAGTCTTCCCTCCGCGGCTGCAGGGTCGGGAATACAACACAACCGTTATTTGTTCAGGCTCACATGAGGAGAAATTAAAAGTAATCCGGCTAAAGACAAGTGGGCATGGGCCGGTTACCGGTTTCAAGGTATACCGCGGTTTGAAAAAGTCACGGTTTCAAATGGACGTCATACCATTCCTAAGGTGTGAGCTGTTCTTTTATGAGTCTTCAAGGACAGAAAGTACACTTTAGAAATTCCACTCTCTGCCAGTGTGCAGTGTGTTATTAAAAAATTAAATACATTGTGTTCAATGGTTGTTGTTTTTTTTTGTTTTTTTTTACCCAGACATTTAAAAAAGAATAAATTTTTTTATTTTTGCTGAAGGTTATCATACCGTCAGAATCGTATACACCGGCCCATGCCTAATCACAACAATACACACCTATCTCTCTCTCTCTCTCTCTCTCTCACACACACACACCCACACACACACACTGGAGTGTAGATTTACACCCACGCACAGCTCCAGCGTTACTTTGCTCAAAAACACTTGGATGTGTTGTGAGAAATGCTATTATTCTTACGTCAAGCTGGTGATTAAAAAATAAATGCAAGTCAAGTGAAATCAAATCATCTTCATTCAGCGGCTTGTTGCATCTTGACGAAAATCCTTTGACAAGGTAACAAGTATCCTAATAAAAGCATTACCCACGAACCATTAGCATATGAATCATTCCATACGAGCCCTTTTGAAAGGAGACAAATGGGCAGGGTTGGGTATGAGCACAAGTGCACAGCATTCGAACAAACCATAATAACACCAACAGCTACTAAATCATGACACAGTCTGTGATCAAAAAAACATATGTATTTAAACAGTTGTCTAGACAACTCATACAAGCTCCTTTATGTGTTAAAGACAATCACATGATCCTAATATTTGTGGTGAAACTGGAACGTCGCGAGAATATCTGGGCCTTTCATCATCGTTTTTTTACGACAGCTCGACATGGGCTCGTCAGTCTGAGCGGTAGGTTACCATGTCGAGCTAATTGTTAAGGCTGGGACGTGCACAAACTGGCTTTGGGGGAGTTGAGCCGACCCATCAGCACACATGAGAGAAACATACCTCCGCATCTGTTTTTATGAGGCCAATAAAAAACCCTCCTCTGTCTCTGGCTCAATTGCCACCCTGGCTGATTTATGTGCTTAGATTCACACCGCATTGCTCCATAGGAGAGGCTGGCAGATGGCCAGGTGTATGAGGGTGCAAACGTGTGTGTGTATGCGTGTGAGAATCGCGTTGTGTAGGAACAGGTCTACATGATAAATGTTGATAGGGTTTGAGTCATACAGGTGAAGCATATTAGGCCTTGGGATATTCTATTGATATGCCAGAGGCTTTGAGTTTTGGGTCATGTTTGAAATAGTTTGTATGCTATGTACTGTAGTAGTCATTGTGTGTGTTGTTCCGGTTGCATGCATCTCTTTCTGCATTGTTATGCATCTCTATAGCTCTGTAAGCTGGTCTCAGACATGCTAAATGTCCCTCTGTACATTCATTCAGTAAGAAAGTGGCTCGTTGATCTCTGATTCACCTGATGTGATTAATGAAAATCCCCCCCCAAAAATAGTCATAGTTCCAAGTTATTAAGCCAAACAAAACCTTCTTTTGCAAAGGTCCAGCTCTCTTACTGACTCTCTGTCCTGCACTGACACAGCCTCTGATTGTAAAGATGAGCCGTGAAGTGCAAAGTGGCCCTGCATAGGTTCAGCACCGCTGCTTCAGAATGCGACTCTTTCTGTTTAGTTTTGCAAAGACAGCAACTGGCATCATGTTGAGCAGTTTCAGGGTGGAGGATCCATCTTGAAGCCAAATCTTCACCGGGGACAGGACAGAGGAGGCCTTTGTCCGCCCCTCTCGCCTCCCAGATGCAGCTGACCGCACTTCAAATAGGCTTAAGAGGTAGAAAGTCGCCACATACCTTTTAAGTGAGGGACACTGATTTGCGGTGGTTTTGGAACAGGGACTGACTGAACGATGTTTGATCTTTCACGGAGCTTGTCATCACTGAGTGAGCTTCATTTTTTGAAAATGGGAGGGCTGTTAATGCTGCCTAATGCATGGTAAAAGGTCAAAATTAGCACAAAAATTATCCATCATTTGTGCACCATTCTCACCTGTGCGGTGAGGGCGGGGATGATGTAGAACTCATTTACATGAATGTAAAGTATGTTCTCTAGTGCGCACGTTGACGGAACGAATGGGCTTTTATTTATTCCATGTTTTTACGGACAGGTAGCAGAAAGAGTTACAATGGAGGAGAAGGTGAGGCGTGTATTAAAAAAAAACACATTGTGCTGGGGAGGTGCTTGTATCCATACTTGCTGTCATCACGTGTAAACAGAGTGCGCTAATGAGTGCAGTGCATGAGTGTGTTTGTACGCTAGAAATTTGTACATTTAAACTCTTGTAGCGCTTGTGAAACCTGGCAGACTTCAAGAGGTTTGTTACGCGTGCCTGGAGAACGTGACACCACCACAAACACAGCCATTACATTCCAGCTTCTTGAAAACACTCATACCTGCTGTCACACCTGCATACCTGCAAATACATGCACAACACTAACAATACCTTGAGCTAACCAGTTCACAGGACCAGATCTACTATCACATACATCTTTTTTATATGATGAATGAATGCAGACTTTGTCGTCTCTCTTTTTGTTGCATGCTTTCTAAACTATGGCTGCACTTGTGTTGCATCTGCAGTATAGAGATTTGCAATTTTTTGATACCTTTTCGGCATTTTGGAACTCTTATTTCACAATATTCTGACTTGGTGCTACAAATATCCTCAATGGGCGGAGCCAACGACAACATTTTTCAGTGTAGAAGTTAAGCTAGCTGGCCAACGTGAAAGGTGTGTGATGGCCCAGTTGGGTAACAAGGTTACCCAACGAGGATTTTTGTTCCCGAGACTTGGATTTGGTTGTCCTTCGTCGATACGTAGAGTCTCACCACAGCTGATGTGCATCTTTTGAGAAATATAATTACACATCTGGGCTACATGGAGACTGTGATAATTGTGATTGGTCGTCTTGGGCTGCTTTGTGTTTTCACCACGATTCCGCCATATAAAGGAGAATACTGAACAAATGCTGATTTTTTTTCCTTTTCACTAACGTCAGACAAATATGTTTTCAGTGATCTCAAAAAGCATCTCCACTTCTTCCCTCCGTGATCGTTGTTATCTTTTAGAAAGTGAATAAAATAATCTAGGATTACTTTAGGTGCATTATACATGCATAACACCTCGTTATAATGCATGACACATTTACAGTGTTGCAGTGGTGCTACAACAATTGACCGCTCAAACCATAAATCAGAGCCTATGCTGTACAGCAGCACCACCAGCAATCCTTGATGGAGTATAAATCTGCCTTTATCCCTTGACTTTAAATTCTAATGCCCTTGTGAATTAAAAAATCTTAGCGCATTAAGGTTTATTCCAATTTGTTTAATATGTTTCTGTCTATAGAGCAGCTCGGCCTCCAAGAAATGTTTGTAAAACTAAAACTCCAGTCTGCTAATTGGGTCCTGCTGAGCTCCATTCGAGATAATAAGTTATCTGCTATGTAAACGCAGGGGTACCACAGGAAAACACGCACAGGAAGGAATAAAATCTCTGGTACCTGTACAGGTCGGCTGGGTGGAGTGCTGATGAGTGGGGGGGCGCCCATCGCTGAGGCTGCCGTGAGGCTGCGCTCCCTTTCATCCTGATAGATGCGATCGCGCTCAGCCTCTGGCAGTTGCAGAAAGTTCTGCATGGCGCGGAGGTTGACCAGCAGCGACTGGGACGCTGTTTTAGGGTCTTCCTCCTTGCGTAAAATCTCAGACAACAGGCCCTGCATGATGGGGTGGGTGGGAAACAGTTGGGTGGTGGGGGTCAGGAGGGCAAGCAAGAAGGAGAATAATCACATTAGAGGAGTCTTAAATAAGTAACTAAGTAACTAAAGGAGAGCCATGAGCGTAAATGAAGACAATAGAGATGTGACACTCTTATACACACTTACACTGTTAACAGATACTGCCTTTTGGGGACTCTATTTAGACCACAGTTTTTACTCCATACAGTGTTTTAGAGGCAGGTGGGGTCGCAGGCTTTTCCTGTGTATCTACTTTTCTTTTCCCTTGATTACAACAGTGCCTCCACTTTTCTCTGACTCAGCTTTCCCTACAGTCACTCTCTACCTTCCATTATTTTTGTTGTATAATCACGTTATCAAACTAAACTGCTCATCCTTCTGCAGATTCTCACAACTTTACATAATAAAAATACAATTCTGCTCTGTCAGTTGGTAGCACTTCATCGATGTTCATTCTCGGATGACAAAACCATGTAATTGAAACTTTTGTGGGGCATCTGAACCTGTAACACTTTATTGTGTGTAATTTTGCAGATCTTGGACATATTCTTAGAGCCGTGTGTGGCTTTCGATAGGAGCAGCAGCTACTCGCCTGAAATGTAATCAGTGTATCCTCTGTTTACTTTTCAATAGCGCTCAATTCCATCATTATGAGACGGCGATGACTCCATTATCAGAGATGTGTGATTGGGCCTTTTCATCAGCTCTTGGCCACACACTGTGCAAACCATCGCTCTGCTTCTCTCACTATCAATAGGTGTGATTTGGTAATAAAACAAGGTGATGGGGAAAACATGCTTATGCTTTTATTTTTATTTTTTATTTTAGAGCATGCAAGTCCTCTATGGAAATGAGTAGAGCTAAAAAAAAAAAACGTGATTGGTGTTTGGCTGACTATTAAAATGTATATGTGTCACGTTTAAATAGGTAGGTCTGTGGTATTCAGACAAGTATGAGCAGATACTGCATGAAATCTGACTCAGAGTGACGTTCTTACGGCAAAGTGGACTGTGCATTTAATGTACACAAGTATTCAGGGGATAGATAAGCGGCATATCTAATTTATGTTCGTACTGTGTGTCTGTGTGTGTGTGTGTGTGTGTGTCTGCATTCTTCAGTGTGTGCATGCTTATCATTCTTTGCCATCGACCCTTTCTGTCTATCTCTTTGGTCAATCAGTTTCCTCTCCAAAAATACAGAAAAAGCCTTGGTTCCTCCCCTCCGTCTCTGATCCACCTCCTGCATTGACAGCAGCCCCTTCATGTCACTACTCAAAACCCCCCTCCCCTCTCCTTTTATTAACACAGACTCGTGGAAGAAAGGAAAAAAAAACACTCTGCTAATAAATAATCCTCCATAGGCAAACTCTCCAACGGCACATTGGGCTAATTCCTCATATCAGCCACAGATAAGACTGAGTCTGTGTGGGTGCTTGAAAATCTGCACAAAAACTGTCTGACTCTCACATATAACACACACACACACACACACACACACACACACACACACACACACGCAAACACATTTTGGGGGTTGCTGTACGTTCTTATTCTAATACATTCTTATCAGTTTCTGTTTGTTTCCTTTTTCATACACAGCGTCTTCAAAGCAAATGGAGTTGTAATGAGGTTGCTGTCACCTCCTTCCACTCTCCATCTCATACAGACGGTACGTCTTAAGACATTATCGCTGCCTTCTGTGTGTGCGTGTGTGGGGAGGTGTGTAAGGCCTCTGACTATGAAGTGAAACCACATATTTTGGCAGGAAGAGCACACACGCCATGACCGTGCCTGGGTCTTTCACATGGCAGGCTGCCAGTTGTGTTCAAGTACAGTAGAGGTGCTGGATTGTTCTGGAGTGAGAATTATGAATGAGATATAGACTGTGGAAATAAACCAAATCAAACGCCAGGCCTTTCCTAGTATTTCTTAGTAAAAAAGGGTCCCATAAGTGTTTTATGACTTTCTCATTGTGATGTGTGTATTTCCTTTTCAAATGGGTTGTTGGTGTGGAATCTTTGACAGTGAGGGATACACTAAGAGTTTTGTGCAGTTTGATTTCAAAAGCGGGATTGTTGAAACATTTAAGATGACATTTTTGGATGGACTTTTTAGTTACACCCTGTAACTTTAGTGGTGCTACTTAATGCTTTTAAAAAAGGTACTGTTTGTACTCCAAACGGACAGATACAATTAAATCAAAATGAAGTAAAAGTGATCTGACCTAGAAAAAATTGACCTATATCATTATTATTATGATTATAATTATCATAATTACTATAGCAGAAAGTAGCAGGAAGGAGAATGAGGCTTCGGACTGAAGTTGCAACTTTTACTACTGACAATATTTTTAGTAATGACAATGATTGGATATTTCTGCTGTTGTTTTAAAGTATGAGAAGTCCCTGTTATTCTAGCCCATCTGTCTTCCCTCCTCACCTGGGTTCTGTTGAAGGCCACGCGGGCGAAGACCGCCTGCGAGATGCCCGCCCGCTTCAACTCGTCCCTCACCCACTGGTAAATCTCGACGGACACCTCTGTGTTTGATGCCACCTGTGGCTCCATGGGCTTGGAGTGGGAGTTGCGGTTGACAGGTGGGTGGTTGAGGTACTGCTGGGAAAGGGACTGCTGCGCCAGCAGCCGGTTCACTGCGTACTGCTGATTGAGGATCTGTGCCATCACAAGCTGCTGGTTGACCAGCTGGGGGCTGATGGGTGTGGACACCAGGCCCGGGTGGTGCAGGCTGGGAAGCTGGGGCTGCCGGCCACCGGTCTGGCCACCGTGCGTCGGTGGAGCGTGGGGCAGCGGTGGCACCGGCGAGGAAGGAGTCTGCTCGGCTGTGCTGCCGGGAATAGGCTGCTGCTGCTGGGAGAAGCCCAGGTGGTTGTGGTTGTGGTTGTGGTTGTGGCTGTGGCTGTGGCTGTGATTAGAACCGGGTGGAGAGAGGTCGGACAGGCCATCCATCTCTGCTGGAAGGAGAAAAAACAAGCAAAGAGAGGGCAGAAGTGGAGGGCAAAAGAGACGGGGAATGGGGGAAAAAGACGGGTCAGTTATAGTTTCAAAGTCTACCTCAAACACCACAAAGAAAACACAGGAATGAACAATGTAGAAGAGAGGAAAAAACCTAAACTACAAGTGCTGGACAATCCGAAAAAGTGAAAACAAAAGTTTGATCAGTTTAATGTCACCGTAGCCATAGTCTAAACCAATCTGCTCTGCAGTGACTCTTAGCCTGTGAGCTAACATTCCCGTTTACTTTGATGACCCATGGAAAGGAAACATTTTTGCGGTCCACCAACCCAAAACCACTAACAAAAATATACAGGAGTTTAGTGTCTTTTCCCTAACCAGTACCCTTCACAGGCCTCTTCCTCCCAGATTGGATATGACACAGCTGATCAGCCAACGACTTGGTTAAAAAAAGGGAAAAGATCGAAACGCAGATAAAAGAGCTTCATTGTGTTTGACCTGTGTCTTCGACAAGCCATGCCTTCGAAATTAAGCTCAAACGTCTGTGGCCTCATCATGTGAAAAATAAATCTTGGAGACACAGTAGAGTGTGTGTATGTGTAGGTACAGCATTAATGTGTTTGTGTGTGTGTGTGTGTGTGTGTGTGTGTTCTCTCTTTGCATCCTTAATTCCAAAATAAGGAACACAAGCTAGCCAATGGAACGGAGACAGAGGGAGTACATCGGTGGATATAGTGTGTACCTTTGTCTGAGTGTACTAAAACCGACAGTACTTTAACTGTCTGTGAGATAAAAAAATTTAAAAAAATCTATGTGCCGTCATTTAATGGCGTTTTGGAGATTTTTGTGGCATCTCTTGCTTTGGGAATCTTTAAGTCCATAATGGCTGCTCGGGAATATTTTAAGACAGGTTTAAATGATGTGCTTAGAGGATGAAAACAATGATTTAACATTCAAAGTACTACCCACAGCGAAGTGAATGAGCATTTGGAGCAGCTGAATGTTTTTAGGTTTCCGCCTCTTGTTAAAGAATTCACATATGCTGAGGTTTTCTGCGTGCACTATGCCGAGTGAGAGAGTGAGGGGGCAGCGTTTAAGTATTCATACGGATGGCAACATTAACACCTTAGAAGTGTGCTGCGGCCTCCACATCCCACAGAAAAGCAACGTATGAGATTGTGAAAAGCGTAAATTGCCGTTATGGGGAAGAGGGGGTGGGGTGGGGGGGAATCTTCAACAAGCTGAATTTTTTAGCAGATGAAAGATTAAGTGCATGGATGTTTTCCAAAAATACCCACAATAATCGTGTGTTTTAGCTGCCTGTTTCTTAACTGTCAGCAAGCACAAAACACCCGGCCAAGACGGGTCTATTGAGCGTTTGTCAAAAACAAACGATGTGGAGGAAAAAAAACAAAAAACAAAAAAAATCTTGGTAATAATCACATCTCTTCCCATAATCCCTGGCATTCCCTGGCTCTGATGGTATGGCGTGTCTATTCACTCATATGTGAATGTGTGTGTGTGTGTGTGTGTGTGTGTGTGTGTGTGTGTGTGTGTGCATATGCTTGCTCGCACAGATTGCTGGGGGGCATGCTCACAACACACAAACACACAGGCACACGGAGGCATTTCCATGCAAATTGAAAAGAGAAAGGGTGACAGAAGAGCATGGCAGGCCCTGGGAGAAAAAGGCTGCCACAGAAGCAGCAGTCCTTGTGTGGAATCCTGCCACAAAAGAGCCCGGATTAAACACACAATGGGAATGGGATGTGGGCTGAGGGACGGAGGGAGGGAGTGTGTGTGTGTGTGTGTGTGTGTGTGTGTGTGTGTGTGTGTGTGTGTGTGTGTGCGTGAGAGACAGAGAGCGAGAGAAGAGAGAGAGAGAGAGAGAGAGAGAGAGAGAGAGAGAGAGAGAGGGGGAATGAGAAAGAGAGACATACAGTACAAAGTGACCCAACTCTCTTTCTCTGTGTTGGCTTCCCTGCACTAGCATTTCCACCTCAAAAGAAGAGACACCACATTCGCTGGCGGCCGGTAACACCACTTCAGCTGGCAGAGCAGCAGAGTAGCTTGCTAGTACCTATGACCAGGTACTTATTCCCCTTGACTTCAGGCTGAAACTGCTTGCTAAATGCGGTGTGGTGAAGTAAATGCAGAGTCACATTTGACGCCACTGCCAAAGCACAAAGGGATGACCGTGCCACTCTCTCTTCCAGCCTTCAAACTTGGCATTTCACCAGGACTTTTCTCTCCCTGCCATTTGTGGCCATGTTCAGCAGACAGCAGCCCGTCATGAATATTGAGGTTGGGGGAGTTGCCGCGGAGTGTGTGGTGGGCACCTGAGGCTTGTGTGCCAAGGTTTTTTTGTCTGAGGTTTGGCTAAGATGGTACATGGGTGCTGGAGTTTGTGTGAATACGTGTAGGCACATCTTGAGATGTTATCGCTGCTTCTTTGGCGTATATGTCAGTGGTTTTGTTCTTATCAGGACTTGATGTCCCCAAAGAGTGACACAAAAAAAAGAAAAACTTTAAAATGACAGTTTAGCAGTTTATGCTTTTTTAATGTCGAAAGGTTATAGTATTTTAATGTATTGTAGCTGAAATGGGACGTTATGTGATAAAGTGCAACCATGATGTTGGTGTCATTTTTAAAGTTTATAGTATATAGGTTAAGATGAGAAGGGTGAAGGAAGGATTGTTTCCAAATTCCAAATAGAGTATGAGCTAACAAAGTAAATAAACGATTTTTCATTTTAATGTGACGTTTAAAGTGCTATTTGGTTTTTGGAGAAGGATTAAGATTTTAATTGAGATTCAGTTTAGGCAAGACAGGCAGTAAGGTTAGGAATTAAGAAAGGAATGTAGCTAGCTATCACAATGTGTTCCCACAGTCACGTTATTATTAAAATCTGGTCCACACAAAGCAAAGCACTACATTTTAGGGTTAAAGCTGTGTTAGGTTTAAGTTGGGTTAAGCATGTAATGCACATGGTTAAGGTTTTGGTAAGTCTCCAAGGAATTAATTTATGTCAATGTAATGTCCTCCAAAGTGAGAAAAAAAAACAAAGGGTGTGTTTGTGTGTGTGTGTGCCTTTGTTGCAACATACCTAGTGCATTGGCACGCGGGCTCTCACGGAGGACACACGTCCCCAGGTAGCCCTCCAGCTGGGAGGGTTGGCGCATGCCTGCACACACACACACACACACACACACACACACACACACACACACACACCCACACACACACACACACACACACACACACACACACACACACACACACACACACACACACACACACACACACAGTTGTGAGGAAAGAAACACAGTGTTAAGGCTCTCTACAGTACTTCTCTCCCACTCCAACTAAGCATAAATATGACATTTAAAACACCAGCATCATGAAGGCTATACAAGCAGCTGCAGCATCCCCATTTTTGAGGAAAATAAAACCAGATAGAAAACAATTGTGACAGAAAATGTGTAGGAGTATGCAAAGTTTACACAAGTGCGGCAGGTCTGAAGTAAATAATGTTCTTAGCATATGTTGCCACTTTAACAGAAGAAGAAAAAAAAAAAAGATATGATCACAACGCGCTATTTGCATGGTGGCTGTGAAAACATTTTGATATAATATCTCATCTGTCATCACTGCGAGCAATAGTGCACTGGCAGAGAAAAAAAAGATTGTTCAACAGATTGTTAAAGCTAATATTTCAACATTACACCGCCTTATGGGCCTCGCAACAGAGTTCTGCTTAATCAAAAGGCACAAAAATATATCGGAATTCTATTTGTGGCTGGGGTGCTACTAGTCTCACATAACCTCATTTCCTGGCGGGTCAAAGGGGATTTCTTTGAGATAATATAAAGCCTGTGTTGTTAGAGGGTTGATAAGAAAATCTAATTGAATTACAGACTAGGCGGTGGCCGGTTGAAGTCATTGCATCCTTTTGTTCATGGAATAGTAATACTCGCTCACAAACAAAAAAATAAAGGCCCAATTTGGCTCTTGCATTAGTGTTAGTTAAAGCAGTAATGGAAAAATCACAGATAACCCTCTGTTAAACTGTAAAACACTGTGGAGCAATCCTGAATTATTAGATAACAAGATAAAACTTTATTTCTGCTTCATGCAACAGCAGGAAGACAAAGAGACGGTTGGTTAGAGAACATATTGTAATGCCGACTGGTGTGTGTATGTGTGTGTGACAATGTGCATGTGCAGAGAGACAAACGTGTGAGCGCCATACTTTGCGTCCCTCCGTTTTGCTTACCCATCATATCTTTTGTCTTCTTGAAATGTTTATACCAGCGCCCAAATTCCTGACACTTCGCCGCCGACACATTTGCATAGTAAGTGCTGTTCACAATGGAGGAAATCATACTCTGAAAGAGAGAGATTGATTGAGAGGGAGAGAGAACGAGAGACTTTAGATTCCCATTGTGGAAAAAAACAGACATAATATTAAACCTTGTGAAACATGCAGTAACACTGTAGCTTGTCAAAACAAATAAAAGATAGGGACACGGTAAAACCCAGCACTAAAAAAAAGCCAACTGAAAAGTATCAAGACATGCAGAAATTTGGGATCTAGTCTTCTAAAGGTGAAACAAATTAAATCAAGCAAGGTTTTATCTGTTCTTTTTTTTTTTTTTTTATCAAATGCCGTTGAGTTTGTCTGAACTTTTTTTTTTTTGTCTTTCAGAGTGGGTAAATTATAAGGTCAACTGAGTTCTGACTCTGTTGACATCAAGAGCAGGCGGCAGGATACATATTTACCTTCAAAAGGAAAGAAGATAGCAGCTTATTGAATATCAGCATCTGGGGAGTCCGGATGATGTAAACAGATAGACCTCTTTTATTTTTCAGCTCTTTATTGATACAATCTGTTAAAGACAACAACTTCAAGTGGAACCAGAGCCGCACTGAGCGTGTCGTTCTCCGACGCATGTGTGCTCTCATCTCCCCCTTTACAGTCGGCTCTTTGCCCTCTCTACATTTACTTCAACCATCCTCCTTCGCCTCAGAACAAAAACAAAGAGGCAATATTTTTCTTTCCCTTCCAGTTTCATTAAAATTAATGTTTTAACACCTTGCCGGCCTCCGGGCGAATAGTGAGGTTGGTGCGGAAGAAATTGTTTTTGATTGTTATAAATATTCAAAAGAACCAAACCATCTGTTTTCAAATTACAGGTATGCCATCTTTATCATTTTCTATAATATATGCGCTTGGAGGATGGCGGGGGAACCTTCTGGCAGAGCAGCATGGAGGTAGGAGCACAATGAATGGGTAGAGGATGACTCTGGTTCTCCAGCTTTTTCCGCACGAAAGGGAAGGTAAAGGATGGCAGATGTGGCGCCAGAAAGGTCGCTCTAACTCTGAACTCCCGACCTCCCTAATAAAGCTCTATGCACCGTATGCGATGAAACCACTCCGAAGTCTGAACACACGTCCAACCAAAACACAACACAAAGCTTTAGAAGGGACACAAATGCAAGCAAAGGACCGACAGGACCAAGATGGACACAAGTTGTCTTTGTCAAACTGTAGCAGGCAGGGATCTGCTTGAGGTTGAACTAGTCAGCTTTAAGCCCTGTTTTGACCAGCTTCACGTTCCACCTCGTCCTACTAACAGTTACAGGATGAGCGTCTGTGGCCAATAACACCACACAAGACTTTATAAAAGCAAGAGTTCTCAAAGACATTGACTGTGCTAGATGCCACGTCTTGCTGCAATAGTATTAAAAATGCAATTCAATGCTGAGGAAGAGATGTGTCGCTGTTCTTTACATTTCAACAGAAGTCACAAGACTCCAATAATCATTCTGGACGTGACTCTCACCATACATGGTTTTACGAGGTGGAGTCAAATGTGGTTGCACCTTGTTATGACCATTTAGCAGCTGGGTGTGAATTTGTGCAAAACCATGCTATGGTGCATCATGATGAAAAACAGGAGGGTGAAGAGGTCTGCATTTGGACTTGCGTGGTATAACAAAGCAGTCTTTAATAGATCTACTGAGAAGTCTTCATTCAATGAAAAACCCTGACAGAGTTCAGGTTAGGGTGAGGAAGTCAGAATTGCCCTTTTAATGGGTCATACATTTATGTATGAAGCAGCTCCTTTTGGATTTATGCAATATTAGCATCAGGAAATAGCAACTGCAACCTTCTATGGTCTTACAATTATAACTTCTGTTTATTCATTATGATAAGCATAAGCCAGAGTAAATCACAATGAATGGTTTTGTTCTTGATTTACTACCATGGAATGAAAGAAATTGGGGATGACAATTAGTAGAGCAGCAAACCACACATTTCCACTTTAACCTGGTTCCGGTAGCCAAATCCCAAGCCATCTGAAAACCATTTATTTAAAGTAAGAAGAGTTCTCCTTTAAGTCGGTGGGATAATGAACTCCTCTCCTCCAGCCTGCCATGTTTTATTTACAGTATATCTGGGCTAAGGCGGCTCCAGGCAGCAAACAAGAGACCTGCAGAAGGCGGTGTGCCTTTCTCTCTCCCTTCCCATCTTTCTCTCTATCTCTCTCGCTCCCTCTTTCTCCGCCATCTTTGACACAGATGTTCTAATAAACGCTCCTCATTAATCAGCACTCTCCCTCAATACATCACTCTACCTCTCACAGGGGGCCTCGCGTGTATGTGTGAACGAAACAACACACACACACACACACACACACACACACACACACACACACACACACACACACACACACACACACACACACACACACACACACACACACACACCTATTCTCTCTCTTGCTCTCCCCACTGCTCTGTCACACACACATGCATATGCACTAAGTGAAATCAAGCAGATAACCAGAGCCTCTGCCGCCACTGCGGTGCCAGCAGGAGGGCTGTGCTAGGGCTTGTCAACAGGTAGCATGACTGTGTGTGTGCGTACCAGTGTGTGTGTGTGTGTGTGTGTGTGTGTGTGTGTGTGTGTGTGTGTGTGTGTGTGTGTGTGTGTGTGTGTGTGTGTGTGTGTGTGTGTGTGTGTGAGCATGTGTGTGGACCCTTTAAGTGATAACCATCTGCAGCGCAGAGAGCTTATCAGCAAGACCAGGAAGTGGCACTGGGCTACTATCGGTCCCCAACATCTACTCCACTCCCCATCATGGGAGACAGGAAGAGAGAGAGAGAAAAAGGAGGGAGTGAGCATGTGTATGTGTATGTGTGTGTGTGTGTGTGTGTGTGTGTGTGTGTGTGTGTGTGTGTGTGTGTGTGTGTGTGTAAGAGAATAGCGGTGCAGGAGGCAGGTACTGAAGGCACCCAGCTGCCAGCGTTAGAGTGTGGTGCACACACTGGCAAATGCAAACACACACAAAGCACAACCCCTGCAGACAAACACACAAGGTGCAGTTACACAAAGGCACACATGCAGATTAACACACATGCACGTACATAATTGAACACACACACACACACACACACACTCCAACTTTGCCTGATGTCTTGAATCAGCTGGGGAAAAAGCACATCCCATTTGCAACACTGTGCCTTGTCTCTCGCCAACATCTAACATAGCTCAATTATGGCACATATCCACCTCAACTGGGATGACCCTTCAATCTCACACACACACACACACACACACACACACACACACACACACACGCATATATATACACAAATACATACACTTGCAACTAGTTTGCGCCTATGGCTGCCGAGGTGGTGAAGGCCTGCAAAGATGGCATTTTGACGACTATTTGCTGCTACGCGACGCAGCAGCTGGTGCATCAGGGGCCGCCCAGTGAGAGTGAGCAGGGGGTGGGCAAGAAGAGGTGGTGGCAATGGGAAAGAGTAGGGTGAGGGGGGGATATCGTTTGTTGCCATAGTTTCTGCGAACATGGGCAAGGGGGTTGCTAAGCTTGAGAGCAACCTCAGAGAAAAATAATAAGCCTGATTGGCTGATCGAGGCAGAATCTGGAGATCAGCAGAAGTTTTATTTAGGCGATGCGTCTCCAAGCTGTGAATGTTTAAGCTTAATGCTTCATATGTGTCCACGTCAGAATCAGTTCCTCGAGGGGAATGACGATGGACACGAGTGAAAACATTTTCTCTCTCTCTGAGTTTCCTCATGCCATTTGTAGCCCAAACACACAAAGCATGACTCTCCGCTACAAAAGAATCAAACTAAATGTTTGACAAGGGCCCGGACAAAAGCGGCATTTCACAAAATAACCCCCCGCCGCCCTCCCCTCCCTGCTCTACTACTCCTCCTTCCCTTCTCCCTTCAGAGCTCTGTTCAGAGGTGGGCTAATTCTCTTTCACTCACTTGCTGTGATTCTGTCATCTGTTAACCTCTCTTTTCAGTCTGGGATTACTCAGCAGAATATCAAGGAAACGCTAATCCTAAAAAGGTGCCAATCTTCTGTTCCTCCTGCAACGCCCCTTTCTCGTCCCACTCATTTCACTTTTTTCTGCTCAACTCAGAAACCTCAGAGGGCGGGCCAAAGGCTTCCCGGCTTTTCACCTTCTCATCCGACTACATGGTGACATCACTGGTCCCAGGGCAGGGAGTCCATGTATCGAGGCAATGCTGGGACATCCCTTAATCCTGACAAGCAGTCCACTAAACCAGCTGGCTCTAGGAGGAACACACCACCTCTCTATGAGTGTAGCAGGCCACATGAAACCCCACAGAGGAACAGATGTCAAACACCATCATGGCAGCCATGTTTGAACAAGGCAGATACATGTAGATTATCAGGGTATGAAGTCACTACATAGCAAAGGTGCCAGTTTCTCTTTAAATTACATAACAAACTGGATTAGTATTTTGAAGTTTGCTGCCTTAAAAACAGACATGGCAATAAAATAAATAAATAAAATAATGTCCAGGCAAAATCTAATTAATATTAAAAACCAAGGCTTAGATTTGGCTCGAAAGCAATAAATACATATGATTTATATGTAATATCTGTACTCTACAGTAAGTACTGAGTGAGTATTTACCAGCAGGGACAATGAGAACACAAGAGAAGGGTGGAACCACAGCACACTAAAAAGGAAGAAAAAATGACGTGTTAAGTGTTTGCAGTGACTGAAGCTACCAAGAATCTACAATGGCTGGCAACATTAAAATATAAGACCATTTAATGCCATTAAGATGTGAATTTAGGACCAAATTGGCTGTTAAAATACACAAAAGCAAGAAAAGAAACCAATTCTGTTAAAGATATTTTCAGGACCTTCTTTCGTCCTCGCTGGAAAGCTAAAACAATCTCCAGTTTAATTTGAGACTAGTGCGTATTTGGAAATAGCAAATGTGTGTCTGAGGAAGAGTGTGTGTGCCTGTGTGTTAGATCCTCAGAGCTAGTGTGTGCTCTCTTCTGAGCCGTCTTCACATATGGACCGTAAACAGGGTGATTACCAGACCGGGCTGGGCTCCGCCTGAACGCCACCCAGGGACTCTTTACATCATCAGCGCACTGCTCATGCCCGGCTAAACACACAAACACACACACACACACACACACACACTGAGAGCAGCCGCTCACACACACACACACACACACACACACGTGCAGCGCAAATGAGGGTCTCCAGGTGAACATACGGTGGCCTGGGAGGAGAGCTGGCTTCACACAGAAGGCACCTACGCACACGCTTGGATCTAAATACACACAAGCTTGCAAACAAACACAACAACACTTTCACATACGCATCCCGTACGTTGGTATACATTTCACAAACATACTCGAGCGAACACACACAGTAGCGCACATATCTCCTTGCACTGTGACACACACTCTCAGACACACACACATTATTGGCCCTTGTGAGAGAGATATACTGCTGTTTCATTCCATTCACTCCAGAGCTGCCTCCTTGATATACTGACTACACTGCCTGTTAATACAATATCTGAGCTAGTGCATTCTATCCAACCTCCCAGCTGGGAAAAAAAAAAACACAGAATAAAACACCTGACATGTGAACATACATACAGTACAGTATATCCCGCCGGACGCTATGAAATGCTGAGAATTAGCTAAATGAGAAAAAGAACAATCCAGATCGTTCTGGGTGTGGGCCAATGTTTATCTAACAATAACCATACGTTCAACAACACCTCTGCCTTTTGGCTGCCGTTGCATAAAAGTCTGTATGTGCGTGTGTGTGTGTGTGTGTGTGTGTGTGTGTCGTGGGCGGTTAATGAAACAAAAAAAATCATGCGGCAAACAAATGACAATAGCCATTGATTTGGATTTTCTATGCCGATTCTCTTTCCCACTTGATCAAACTCAGGGCATTTGATAAGTAAAGGTTAAAGACAGTGGTGATGGAGATAGGGGTGTTTGTTTTGTTGTTCAGTATGGTAGCGGGGTGGGGGGGGGGGTGGGGGGGGAGGGGGTTGGGGTTGGGCGTTAATCTTTTTTATTTTTTAAATAAGCAGACTGGGCTTCAGCACCTGTGATAAGGGACATTCTTTAGCCAGAGAGCTCTGATTCATGTCTTTGAGTAACTCCTTGAGGGCGTTTCTTACTGTAGAGTGGCTCCATTGCTCGGGCGGCAGGTCCTCCAGCTTAGGACAACTGTGGAGAGAGAGAGAGAGGAGACAGGAGGATGGGGAGAGGAAAGACGGAGGAGGGGGAGGGAAGGGTAGAAAGATGTGTGTGGGGGGAGAGAGAGGGGTGAAGAGAGAGCATGAGAAACAATTCAGATGGAGAAGAGGCAAGGATAGAAAGGAAAGCCAGCAGCCCCCTGATGGTATCTTGAATGAAAATGATAAAATACACAAGCCACAGATTCAGCAACACAATATCAAAATGATTTAATCAGAGTGTTAGGGTTGGACATTCCCCTGATATATGGAGCAAATGGGTAATAAAACCAATCTTCAAATTTGGAAATTAATTTGACCCAAACATCTATTGAGGCATGCGTGTGAGAAGTGACTTAGACTGCAACACTTCCTCGTCCAACGTTATTGGATTTCAAAAAAAGCCTTTTGACTCAAGCTGGCATAACAAGCCTGAGCCTACCATTGGCTGGAAATGGAAATCAAATTACATAATTAAACAATGTTTAAGAACATTAAGTGCGGATAGTTTTTCATTATCGATCAATCTGATGATACAGGGTGGATTCATTGTTGAGTTCTTGTCAGGAAAAAAAAAAGATACTAAAAAGCCAAAGCCCACACTTAAAACCCCAAAGATATTCAATGTATAATGATACAAATCAGAGAAAAGCAGCAAAATCCTGACTTCAATTATAAATATTAATAAAATTTCCGATACATTGTAGACTAATTGCCAAGTGTTGTGCTAAAAACTGGCAATTTGGCAACAAATTACTTCGCACAAAACAAAGGTTTCAAACAGTCCAAGCCTGTTTAAAACATATATTGATGAAATGGGCAAATCACTGGAACAATCAGATAGACAGAGCAGTAGAGACAGAGGGAGGGAACCAGAGAGAAAGAGAGCTGAACACACGGGCTCCCGCTCCTTTTTTTCCTGCTGCAAGCGCCCCTCCAAGACAGACAGATTTCATTTGGCGCATCAAGCAGATGCATCTGGAGATTGCTCTGTGTCTCTCTCTCTCTCTCTCTTGCTCTCTCTCCCTCTCTCTGACTGCCTCACTCTCTCCCCCTCTTTCATATTCTCCCCCTCTCTCTCTCTGTCTCTCTCTCCTGATTGTTCTGATTAGTTAATTACTTTATACAACACATCTGCTGGATTGATGCATGAATTATACATCAGCTGCATGTGGCGACTATTATTTCGTGTTACTTCTACCTTCCTGGCTCGTTGTGCTCGGTGAAACAATTTAAGGTGTTACTGGCTAGATTTCTGCAGCAGGCGGGGAGGGGTGGGGGGGGAGGGGGGGTGGATTGAAGGGATGGTGGGGCAGGGAGTGAAAAGGGGAAAAACAAATACAAAACAATAACAATCCTGACAACAATATGCAGCAAAATCAAAATAGATTTATATATCACATAGAGATTGGCTTTGACATTAGCTGGTGCTGGAGTCGTGTGCTGCAGGGATTCAGCTCTACCTGAGAAACGCTCGGATTTCTGGGTTTTGAAAATGAGAAATGTATTTACGTTGTGGGTGGGAGTGTGGAGAGACTGTACTGAGCAACAGTGAGAGTGGCCAGTTCGCTCTGGAGAAACATTTACTACGTGCGCAAGACATATGTTCGATGTGTTTCGCATTGCATGTGTTGCTGAATTACTTTTCGTTAAACCTGCCCTGACACTTGGCAAGTGAGAGAGATGAGACACTGAGCGAGGGGTGATAAGTGTACAAGTGCACGAGACAATGTGTGTGTGTGTGTGTCCATAAATCTGTCAGTTGGTGTGTTGGAAACGTTACGAGCAAGGAGATAACAGGTGAGTGGAATAGAAAAAGGATGCGTGCAACGGTCAAGGCTAACATCTGCTTGTAAGAACACACACAGCCACACACACACACGCGCTCGCACACAACCAATGGATTTTCCAGAACACCCTTAAATTGCTCCAGCAGCTAGAAAGCCTCTGGGGAGAAGGAAGTGAACAAGAGGAGGGAAGGAGGGAGAGACGGAAAGGGGTAGTGGAGAAAGACAGCTATCCATGCATTCAAGGCTAGCATGCCGGAAATACACACAACATTCGATATTCTGGCTGGTGGACGTGTTGACATCAGGCAGTGAGTGGGAGTGAGTGCTTCATTGGTGAAGGTGGGCGGTGGCAATGGCGGTGGGGGGGGACGACACAGAAGGAGAGGGGAGAGAAAAGGAAGAGAGGCAGAGCGAGGTAGAAAAAGAGTCGGAACAGCAGCTGGCACAAGCCTCCACACCAGTGCCACTCGGCTGCTTGTGTGCGTGTGCGTGTGCGTGTGCGTGTGTGTGTGAATTTTGTGCATCTGAACACTGTAGCACATGTGAGCCTGTTTGCATCCATGTCTATAAATGCTCGTACACTCTCGCTGTGTGTATAAATACAACGAATCTCACTCCTACAGAGCAGCATTTAGCATACAATATGGTGAGTGACGGCACAAGACAGCTAGCTAGCAGTGTTAGAAGGTCGATCATTATATGCAATGTAATGTAGATTCAGAAGAAATATATTTCACTTAAAATAGCCGGTGCAGCCCAGTTTATTTATGGAACTATTTCAGGTGAACAACGGCGTATTCATCTGCTGCAGAGTCATTTTTAGCCGTGCGCAGTCTCCAGTTGCCCACTACATTCATTTGAAAAAAAATGTATGAAAAGAGCTACTATCACACGTATTGCATGGTTCAAAAATGCAAAAAAATGCCTGTGTTATCTGCACATTAGTTAACAGTTAAATGTCGAGCAGCTACAAGAGATAAATCTAACTGATCACTCATCACAGCATAAGCTAAATTGTTAGCACGGTACCTGTGTTCCCATCACTTAATGGTTAAATTGACAAATAAACCAATCTCTGTGTTTCTTTAGCACCATTACGCCAGGACGTTTTCAGTATTCTAATGGTTTTTTCGCATTTGTTGGGAAAGGTCAGCCTGTTGTGTGTGTGTGTGTGTGTGTGTGTGTGTGTGTGTGTGTGTGTGTGTGTGTGTGTGTGTGTGTGTGTGTGTGTGTGTGTGTGTGTGTGTGTGTGTGTGTGAGAGTAATAGAGCTATTCTCAGTATCAAACATGCAGAGGGCATCTGCAGATTGGCACCTGCCTCTGGGCATACAGGACATGCTATGTGTGAGAGTGTTGGAAGCAGAGACTAATAGGTACAAGCGTGCCTCTGTGTGTGTAAAATCAATCCAATACTGGTGTGTGTATGTGTGTTTCACTGTAGGTTATGACACTACACTGTTGTGGGTGGTAGGTAGGTAAAAAGAAAAGTTCTATGAACACCTACAAACATTTTAGATTGGTACACATGTATGCGTTCAAGTGTGTTTGTTTCTGTTATATATACTGTAAAGGGAAATGTCTGTGTGTGTGTGTGTGTGTGTGTGTGTGTGTGTGTGTGTGTGTGTGTGTGTGTGTGTGTGTGTGTGTGTGTGTGTGTGTGTGTGTGTGTTTCTTACCTGTGCAGCTGGATCTTAAGCGTGACCACGTGGTAGACGTCCTGCAGCATGTCAGCCACTGTAGCGTCCGGTGCGTCCGTCACGTATGACAGAGGGACAGGGTTCCACTTCCCCACCTGAATCATACCTGGATGATGCGACATGGCACATATGCACACACGCATGAACATGGGTAAACGTGGACACAGATATGGACACACAAAAGCACAACAATGGGCACAAGAGCAAAGATTAAAAAAAAAGAAAAAAAAAAAGAAGAGAGTACATCAGCGCTAAGCTCATTTTAGCATCTTAGCTCGCTGTCACTGAGCTGCATAACTTCAAATTGTTCAAACTTTGTTTTAAAACAGTAATAAATGCACAGTATGAATAAAGCCATGTGTGGCCAACTCCAGAGTCATTTTGATGCCATTAACACTCTTCATGTACTTTATCTGTAGCTGAAATCACAACAACAACCATAGAATTTCTCCTGAGACTGGGTTAAAAGAAAGTGGCAGCCCACACAGCAGGACGAAAGCTTATGGGAGAGGTAGCCTAGGATGTGTGTGTATGTGTGTGTGTGTCTCTCTCTCTGTGAATGTGTGCACGTAAGTGTGATGGACAGGCTATAATAAAGGAGCATGCTAAGAGGCACCTTGAAACAGCCACCCCCGGCCTGCGTGTGCTCAAGTGCAATTAGCAGACCCTTTCCTTCACCTGCCCCTCCCACCCACTGAGTCAAATCTATATAAATATATACAGTATGAGTGTGTATGGTTGTGTGTTACTTTCTTATATGCAGAATATGTGAATGTGAATACAAGCATTTTAGTGTGTAAGCCTGTGTATTTAGACTCGTGTGAACGAGCATACATCAGTGTGGGAATGTGTGTGTGTGTGTGTGTGTGTGTGTGTGTGTGGTGTGTGTGTGTGTGTGTGTGTGTGTGTGTGTGTGTGTGTGTGTGTGTGTGTGTGTGTGTGTGTGTGTGTGTGTGTGTGTGTGAGTGTGTGACCCCTGCAAGACTTGAGCATCTCCTGTCTGGGATCAGTGTCAGGATGTGTTACTGTGGCTTCAGATCTGCTGGCGGTAGGCTATTATGGTGAGTGCGTGTGTGTGTGTAGCATGTGTGTGTGTGTGTGTGTGTGTGTGTGTGTGTGTGTGTGTGTGTGTGTAAGTGAGGCATAAAGAGTGTGTGTTTGAGTGTGTGCATTAGTAACAGAACATGTCAGAAAACGCTACAGAGGAGACACTAATGAGCATTAGAGAGATAAAGCGGGGGGGAAGAAAAGTGGCAGATCAGAGAAGAAAATGAAGAGATGATGATGAGAGTCAATGAGTGACAATCAGTGGGTTACCTTTGGCCTGGGCCGCTGAGCTGTGGGAGTAGCCCAGCGACAGCAGGGCCATCTCGATGAGCTGGTTGAAGAGCATGTCCTTACGCACCAGGACGAACTCGGCGTGCTCCTCCTTGCTGTCGAAATCCATGGGATTCTCGTAGTGCTCCACCACACAGAACACAGGCAGCATGTTGCCTGAGGACACAGAGACACAAGGAAGAACTGAAAGGGTTCACATTTCTTCACATGCAAACTCTGACCTTCAGTATTACGTGCGTTAGCCGAGGGACGAGATTAATATTTAGCGCTCGCGATTAAGTTACACTGAGGTTGGGTGTCAAGGGGTTATGAGCGAGTGATTAGATTGCTGCTGAGTGGAAGTCTGTACAGAAATGAACTAAACGATGAGTTTGGACCACAAAGGCATTTTCCATTTTTAATAGGACAATTTCTATCTTAACCCTCACCTCTTTGTCTCCAATGCCAAAGTCTCACATCAACAATGGGAATCAAACACTCCTTAGGCGCACAGGAAGCACTTTTTCATTTAGAAATGCTCTCGTTTGTCATTTAATTTCCACGGTCTTCTTCCTGAGTTTTTCAAAGATGGTTTTTCCATCTGTAATCCCATTTTAAGAAGTTTTTTTTTTATTTTTTTTAATCAACTGCGAGAGGATTCCTTGCTGAAGTCGTAGGTTCACCTTTCAGGTTTTAAGATGACGACATACTGTTACAGAGATGTTTCACAATGGGCTGTGCGTCAGAATGAACGCTACAATAACGAGCAAAGGCAAATTCCTCGTTTTTTTGATGCGCGATTAACACATGCGCGTTCTGTGATTTGGGCATCGGGCAGCGCCGTAGTTTGGGAAATCAGTAAGCGATGCAGCATAGTAACGTTGTGGATGGCTAGCAGAAACCATAAAGTGCTCCGTGATAACATCCAAGGGATCACCAAACCCGCCATCCAGCGTCTGTCTCGCCGCGGCGGAGTGAAGCGCATATATATATATATATATATATATATATATATATATATATATATATATATATATATATATATATATATGAAATAGAAAGAATTATCACCTTTAGCTCAGTGTGAGCAAACATGGAGCAGCCACAAAAATCAACTTGTACGTCTCCTTTTGGCACAATTAACTGTTTATTCAATATTAAGGTTCTGGGATCACATTAGATTTTCGTTCTGCCTGCCAACCCAAAATCCTCTTCTTCCCATGATGCAGTGCTCAAATCCCATACCACCTCTGCGCCCTGAGAGGTTTACTAGTCTGTGTCAACAGTGGCTCTGCTGTTAGGTGCAATGAGCAATCCTTGTCCAAAGACTGCTGAATGTTCAAGGGACCCACTGTGCAAATATCACCCAATATCCATTTCTTTCTAAAATATTTAAGAAATTTAAGAAAGTTTAAGGGCATGGGGACAACTTGCCCTTCTGAAGTCAAAGTTTGATGAAAACAACAGCAGACAATCGATATGCTGTGTTGATAAAGAGCATCTATAGCGTACTGGTTTTAGTAAATCCTTCATGGTTTTAGTAAATCCTTCATGGTTTACGCGGTGCCTTGATGCCCGACCCTTCGCAGTATGTCTCAACTCTACTAACACCTGAACACATTTCTGTATATTTATTGTCCTTGCCGATTAAAATGATTCACATTCTAATATTTTCCAATCCCAGGCATTCCAGAAGATGCACACAGTTCTGGCAAAACAATCAATAAGCCGACAGATGCCAGGGAATGTGCTGAAAGAGCTGCTTTTCTCCTCCCCTGATTTTAATAGATAAAGATCTAACAATAAAGACTGCTGTGTAGGTTCATTTGGGGGATCAATACTGGCTTTGTTTCCAGGGAGCCCAAAGAGGGCTGCGGTAAATAATGTTTCAGGCTCGGACACAATGCCCACTGTGGGACCTCTGCGAAGCCTCCGCGGCGGACTGCCCGCCTCCCTCAGCTGCTTCACCCTTTACCCGGGAAGAAAAACGACGAGAGGGAAGGGGAGAGGAGAGCAATGAGGAGGCTTGGAGGAACAAACGTCGTAGGAGGCCAAGAGAAGCAGAGATGATGAAGGTGAAAAAATACGCTATCTCTCAGTTGGAATGTGACGCGTAGATTAAAGGAGCAAATAAGAGAAACGGCCCATCCGAGGACACTCACACAGCCACAAACAAACAGAGAGAAGAGCCTTAGCTGCCAAGTGCTATAAGAACTCCAAACCTGCAGTTTTTAAACTCATTTCTAACCCACAGAAAAACACACACACACACACAAAAAAACATAATCATAAAAAGGTTCATATTTTGGATGGCTTTGCCCGTCGTGTTTTTCACAAAACGACACCAGTTATATTAAAAAGCTATATCATAATCTCAAAGTAAAGGCTCCCTTTAACAAGAATGGCTCTTAAAGGACTGAAACTTTCCCTTAATAAACAAATGTTAGAGCAGGAGGGCTGCGGTTGGAGAGCAGCGATACAGCGCTATGCAGCACAACACAAGAATAATTCTCACAGTGCTGTTCTATTAGCTATTGTCTAGGCAATAAGTGGGAGTGTGTGCAGTGTGTGTGTGTGTGTGTGTGTGTGTGTGTGTGTGTGTGTGTGTGTGTGTGTGTGTGTGTGTGTGTGTGTGTGTGTGTGTGTGTGTGCTGAGATGACTAAAGACGCCTTGTAAAAGGGTTTTAAGAGTTTTGGAGAGCATGCAGGGGGTGGCGGTGGGTGGAAGGTGGTGTGTGTGGGAGGGGGCAATTTAAACTGCATTCAAATAGCTTGCCTCTATTTACATGGTTGATTCTTTTCTTACTCATGCACAAAAGCACACACAAAGTTAGTTACTATATTTGTTTCATAATTAGTTTGTACAGACTAACGGATAATACCTTCATTGATTATTTTGTCAATTATTTGATAAAATAATGGTTTAATCTATAAAATAGCAGACTGTAGGACTGACACCTAATGATTATTTTGATTAGCAATTAATCTGATTAATAGTATATGAAATGTAAACATTTTTTAAAAAAAACAGTGAAAAATGCCCATGACTGTTTGCCAGAGCCGACATCAAGACATTCAAATCTTCACATTTGAGAAGAAAATATTTGGTATTTTTGCTTCAAAAAAAAGAGTCGAGCTACTAATAATTAATCATTTCAGCTCTGATTTCCCAGAATCCAAGATAAAGTCTTCAAATTTAGAGTTTTTTGTCCAATTAACAGTCTCAAACCCAAAAATGTACAATCATATGAAATAGAGATAGTCAGCAAATTCTCACATTTGAGATGCTGAATGAAAGCAGCAAATGTTGTTAATGACACAAACACACACACACACACATACTGTCCCTCTTACCTCTCTTGTGACAGGTCTTCAGCAGGTGGCCGGTGGGTTTGTACGGGACCCCGGCTAGTTTGGCCCCGGTGCTGCCCAACCTGGCCCGGCCCAGGGGGCTGCCGTTCTGCTCCAGCCGGGGCAGCTTGGCCGGCGGGGCCTTGGCCTCTGCCATGCTGTTGACCAGGTCAGAGTTCTCCTTGCCCATACACACCTCGCTGAGATGGTCCATCATTCTCAGCACCTCTGCTCACTATCACCTGGGGAGAGACGCACAGTATGATTCAGCTGTCAGCGGCGATACGTGTGTGGCATAAAAGAAGCACTGAAATGTGATACGAGGGGAGCAATGAACACAAACTCTTTTGCGTTGATGTGAAGACGGGATGGGAACATTTTTATACAGCAAAAAAGTGCTTCAAGTTATTGAAACGTCTGACCCATTATGGCAATAACTGTCAATTTGCTTCAGTTATGACGGCTCGGGCCACGGTGACGTTTTGCGTGCTGCTGTAATGTTCCAATTTTTCAACACATGTATTATGTATGGGTGTCCCGCTAGAGACTCCCATGCAAGAGGGGGCAAACAAGCCCCAGTTTTAGTGCAAACACATTAATTTGCTGGGAGATTCCACTTGAATGAATACAGTGCAGTTCAAGGAACAAGGTTCTACTGCGGCGCACGCAGAGAGGGGAAACTAACGTAATTCTGTTTCTGAGTCACTTTGTGTGGCTTCACATTCATGACGCAGCTCGGATGGGAAGGGAGGCGAAAGGCCACAACGTCATTTTGCTGTGACACACACACACACACACACACACACACACACACACACACACACACACACAAATAATCAGTTACATGACTTTACAGGTGTGAACTTTATTTTTGGATTTTGCAAGCACAAAGCGGTATTCATGGAAAGCAATACGTTTACAACTTTGGGATGCGGGAAAAAGGCAGCTTTTGGAAACTTCAAAACAGTTAGTTGTTGACTCATGAGAATAATCATTACAAGTTAAAGAAAAGATAAGGAAGATATAGAGAGGAAGGAAAGATGGAGCCTCTATGGCAGCTTTAACCACATACAGCAGGTGCTGTAGTGCACAGACACAAAGCTATTGATTAAGGCTGAAGCTGATAATTCACACGTTATTTCAACATTATAAACTCCCTGGAGAAGATCTGATCAATCAATATAAGATGTGTAAAACTGCAATGGAGAAGTAATTTGAGGGTGATTCTGTATGCAGGTTGAGCACTGTGCTGATGAACATGAACTGGAATGCTGTTGTCAAAGAGTGAAAAGGGCAAAATCATCCACCCCCACGCAAAAGATCATGAACTCCCTCATTCATAACATGCAATGAGGCAACTAATTCCCCACAAATAAGCGGCCAAAAGAATTCCAGACCCGGATACAGTCCGGATCCAGGTCAGGATTTTTAAATGACCTTAAGACACACACAAAACAGGAGCAATAGTTTAAATGGACACATCAGACCCCCTAAAAGGGGGAGTAAAGGGAGGAGGACAAGTTGAGTGAAAAATCTTCCAAACCAACCTGAAACGCAGCACTTCAGCAATGAGGAGCATATAACACCGCCTGGAAAACACGTCTTCTTCAAGTTTGGCCAGGGTAGAAAAGAAAAAAAAGACACCCAAAACAACTCCTGCTTCCCGGTCTTGTTACCTCTCTCTCTCTCACTCTCTCTCTCTCTCTCTCTCTCTATCTCTGCCTCTCTCTCTCGCTCTCTTTCTCTCTACGTGTGCATGACAGCAAACGGTTTTTAAAAAAAAAAATAATCAGTGTTTAAAAAGACGCTTTCTCCTGCTCTTCTTCGCGGATGATTGACAGGCGGTAGGAAAAAACAACAACCCGGGTCTGTGCGAGAGACGACGAGGTCGAGATGGACTGTGATAGGCGAACATTGGTAAGCGGTTATGTGTGTGTGTGTGTGTGTGTGTGTGTGTCTATGCGTGTGTGGTGTCCGTTAGCTTATTCCGTCCAACTGGAAGAAAAAAACGGAAACCAAAAACGTTAGAACCGGCGACATTTAGCACAAAGTGAGCGGTTAACCGCGTCCATCGGTTACAAGTGAAGGCGACTTCTGCTTTAGTTCGCACCACAACATCCAAATCGCTACATCGGCAGGCAGGCAGGCAGGCAGCCGTACAGTACAGTTAGCAGCCGCCAGTAGAAACCAAAGCACCTCGGACACAGTTGTAATGATGATAACCGCCGCCGAGACCCAATAAACCCTTGTTGTGTATGTTCACGAAGAGAGGGACTAACGTACACAAAAATAGCTCAACGTCGGTTTAGCTAGATTTGACTACCGGGCTGACTGAGAGAGAGAGAAAAATAATAACCGACAGTGTGGTCTTGCTATCGCGTTGGAGGCGATGTGGAGACGATATGCGGACAGTCGAAACAGGTTCGCAAAATAAAACAAGGAGAGGGGGGTCAAAAAGTGCGGATTACTTTCCGATGTCGAGCATAAATAAGGCTTGCTGTGGATGCACAAGAGAGCTGTCTGCGATAGTAATAGTAGGAGGTGTCCTGTTGGTTGGGGATTGGCGTCCGGACGGAGCTCCTCTTTCTTTCTATCTCCCTCCGTCTCTCCCCCTCTCACTCCGTCTCTCCCTCTCTGTCCCCATTAAATTATTAGTTGTATTGACTCATCACTCCCCCTCTCCTCTCCTCGCTGCTGGTGCTGCCGCTGCTTGTGCTTTCCCTTTCTCCTCCTCATTTCAAATGGCGTGGTAGAAGGGGTAAAAAAAAAAAAAAAACTGGGGGAAAAAAATAGAAGATAGGAGGGGGATCTATGTGTGAGTGTGTGGGGTGGAGAGTGTCAGGGGAAGAAATAACCCCCTTCTAATAAAATAAAATAAAAAACAGACGATTCTTCCGCATTTCAGGCCGAAAAGTCCTGACAGAGATAAATAAAAGTGGAGAAAGTGGACAGGAGTCACACACAAACACACGTGCATGCACACACACACACACGCACACAGGAGGAGGAACGGGGGTGCGATTTCCGGCTGTGCGCGCAAGAATTTTTAATCACGTTGATTAGAGTAAGGCGGTCCTGCATTTATTACCGGGTAACACACAGATGCTCACATACACACACACACACACACACACACACACACACACACACACACACACACACACACACACACACACACACACACACACACACACACACACACACACACACACACACACTAGATAACTTAAATATTGAATTGTTTTTTATTTACTTTTGCCCAATAGTTTTTTTTTTTACAAAAATTTTACATTGAGGGATTTGGTCTAAAATAGCAAAAGGTAAAGTGAACTATTTGACCTGCAGTCAGTTCTGAGATAAACAAACATCCCAGTAAACTAAAGAGAACACACGCATGCATGTACCATTCACAGATAAGCTTTTATTGGCCCCTCTAACATCAAAACCTCCTACAACTTACATCAGTTTGTTTAAAATAAAAAGGGATTTTTTTTTTGCATGTAGGCCTACTATCAAAATATAGGTATGTCTCAAGCCTCTTTCTTCTTCAAACTAACAAAAGTTTGTTTTAGACTTACTTCTTATTATATATGCTATGAATTAATATCAGAGATTACAAATCATTAAGCCTAAGAATGGGTAATATCTTTTATTCAAATGGAAAAACTATATGACTTCATTCCTTACTATAACTATGACTGTAATACAAAAATGGAATTTTTATACACACAAATAGGTATTCATTTATGTTTTGAACTCTTAAAAGACCACATCATGGCAATCATTTACACTTATAAATATGTATGAGCCTTAAAATTGGGAAGGCTCTATTCTTTTTCACACTAAAGGTGGGAAGCTACATCCCTGGTGCATCAAGTTGCAAGGACTACTAAGTCTAATATTTAGTTATTGCATTGCAAATATAGAAAAATACATATATTCTGACATTCACCAAGCAAAGAACATATGAATTATATTTTCAAAATGGTGTTTTTTTCCCCTTAATGTCATACTTTAGGTCAGTTTGCTAGCATAGTGTTGATGTTAGATTTTTTTTTAACCTCCGTTTGCTACAAATATTTGAATAGGTCAGTGTTGGTGAGATGTCCTAACCCTCCATCTATAGTATGTTCCATAAAATGTAAAGATGGCAGACATTTCCTATCTCAACATTGAGCTTTTGTTATCATTCTGCTATTATCTCACACACTTTACTTCCATACCAAGTCATACTGTATTATGTCAAACTGGATTATACCAAAATATTAGACGAGCTAATCTCTGTTGCTATTGTCAACAAAACTCTGAACTGTCAAAGTGGAGGAAGAACCGAAACGAGGTAAGAAAGGAAAGGAAGAAGGAGAGGCTGGAGAGCGACACATTCTCTGCAAACAACAGCAACCTGGAAGCTTTTTGTCGATGTGTGAGCTATTGTCATTATATTGTAATTATTTCATAAACCTGTCCCTGCTGGCGGGCTTTGTTGCCCTTGAGCAAACTGCAAAACATATCAGACAAGGTAATCTCTGTTGATATTGTCAATAAAATCCTGATATGGTTTTGTACCTAAACTTAAGGTGGCCTAATAATAACTCTGACTTTACGAGCAAAGGCCAGACTAATATCTGGTGGACACACACACACACACACACACACACACACACACACACACACACACACACACACACACACACACACAGGTGACATTAAATGCACCATTGCTGTCTGCTAGTGTGAGGTGTAGGTAGGTGTAGGTGTCTTTACGTCCAATGAAGAGCCAGATTTTTTCAGACATTTGAAAATAGTTAAAAAGATATCATATATATATAGTATATAGGATTATAGCAATGAAATGCACCACCAAAGAAGTATTCATTAATTCATCCCCATTGTGCCACAGATTGAACATTAAGCTTTTGTTTTTGGCAACAAAGGTTTACTGTAGGTGGGGCGATGTGAATCCGACTCATATGGCCAATATCCACATCAAACAAATATGAGCATGCATGTCTGTCCAGGGTGTGTAAGAACAAAAACAGGAAACCAACAGAAAGCAGGAAGTGTTTACACCTATCACAACGACAAAGCCAGAGGTGGTGAGCCGACCGTGGAGGTCAGGCGCGTGTGAAATGCTACATAACACAAAGTGCTTGCTAATAAATCTTTGCACGGATCATAAAGTTCCGCTGCGTGAGAGCATAAAATACAGTGGCGGTACATCGTCTCACACACAAAGCTGTCGTTTCATAAACAATGCAACACCGCAGACGCAAGCTCCCCATCTTAGCTTGACAGTAACCACCGTCAGGTAGCGGCCAGAGTTGAAGAAACTCTACGGAACAACTGTGAAAGAAAATCATACAGATTTACGGAAGGTGTTTACACCTCAGTTTAGGGGAAAACATACTGGAGTCCTTTAAAGAAGGCTGAAACTGGAACGGAAGAAGTGATGGTGTGCTGTATCACTTCCTAGAAACAGTACAGTTACACTTTTTATTCATCCCCTGTAGTAGTGAGACCAAATCATTGTTCCACCCACCCATGTGGGGTCAAAAGTTTGCTCATTTCGAAATACATTTGTGTCCAAAAAGGCTGCATTAGATATTCACAGCAGAAGGCCAGCAGAGAAGCTTTTAACGGAAAGATACAATGTGAAACTCACCTTTTATACCTGAGATGGAACAATGTCTTGCAATATTGACACCTAGTTAGCATGAGGTGTAAGTTTTGAGGGGGCGGCTGCATTTTAAAAGGGTCCCATGTCTGTGGTTTTTTTAACAGGAAATTAAAGAGTTGTTGAAACTGCTGCTATAAGACCTCGACATGTTTGAATTCACAAGCAAAGGCTGTTGCACAGATTCACTGATCAATTGTTATCTTAACCATTCTCGGGGTTTAAGTGAGCTGCCAATACTGTGTGTACTAAACACAGCTGCAGTGTGCAGTATGGTTAAATGGCACTGCTATGTGTCTGAATAAAGGACACAAACTGCGGAGTAATTACTATGTTTTCAGAAATTCATTCCAACATGAGATAATATCCAGCTTCTGAAAAAATGTGACAAAGATTTCCACAAAGTCACTGAAGACACAAAAGTAAAATTCACAAATGAATCACATCGAAGTTACTGCCTCTCTTGAGCTCTTTGCTGCACAATAGGTACATTAAAGAGGATGAAATTGTCCCGGTTTTTAATATTTTGTTTATTTAGAAATTATGAATATCAGGTAATATTTTGTCTCTGAAAAAGGATGTGCAGCATTTTAGACTGTGCCTACTGTTGGTGCCACTGGGATATGTCGTAACATATCCCAGTGGCACCAATGAAACCCCCCCCCCCCCCACACACACACACACACACACACACACACACACACACACACACACACCCAAACCTTTTCATGAGCAGATCACTTTGCATCCCCTAGACCTTCACGGTATCGCTGCACAGCATTCTGCATGTTGACATGTTTTCCACGTTTTACATGATGTTCCATGCAGCTCCTGTTTCTCTCTTTTGGTTTTTTTCCTTGGCCGCAGTTAGCTAGCGTTCGGAAAAAATATAGGAGCGACGGAGAAAGCAAGCCATTGTCGGCAAAAGCTCTTTTCTATCTGGCATGACGCAAGCAGCCGCAGTCATTTCCACTGTGATTGTCGGGCACCATCAGAGAGCATCGATAACCCCTGCCAGGCCTTGGCACCGCCAACAGGTGCCGGCACTGCCAGCTAGGTTGGCACAGACGTGGCTGTGAAAACCCTCTGACATCCAGAAGGGCACAGATTTGCACTGAATGCACCACTGAATCAACACTGCTGATTATCAATTAACATATACCGTTTTGTATCACACAGAAAAGAGGGGAAAAATAGGTTTTGAAACACAGAGAGCCTGTTTAAAAATACTACTCGTGTGCTGTTATAATCATGTGCTGAATACAGATTTAGCTCTGTTAAAGGTGGGTTTTTACAAGCCTGTGCGGCTTTGTGTTGGAGAGATACAGTACGTAATTGTTCAGGCAAGATTGTGTGCCCGTTGGCCACATTTGTACAGAAAACGTGACAAATGACATGAGAAACATGACAGACTGGATGCTAGATTGCAATAAAAAAACACCTCATATTTAAATGTCAGGAGTCATAGCATTACACCGCAGATGCATTTCACCTTCACTGTGTGTATTACCACAGCTCCTGTATGTTTTCACCATAACACACTTAACCAGAACTATTACATCTGGCCTGCTGCTTTTTTCAACCACATGTTTATGTCCCATAGGAATTCAATATTATGTCTATTTCTTCAATTAATAAGTGCAATAATCAACACAAAAAGGGAGAAAATGAATGAGAAAATGCATCATTGTTGGCTCAACATCGAAAAGCGTCTTTATTTTACTGTGTCAGGCGAAGCCGGCGCCATCACTTACTGCACGTAGGTGTTGTGATGTCTTCATGCTCGCCACTTGTGATGCTTCTAATGGGCATTAAAACGATTATTTGGATTACTAACACAAATTAGTCTGCGCATCCAGTCTGAGCGAACACAAACAGCATGGGGGTAGGCACTGTCACTGGCTTGACTCTGAGCTCTTTCTGCAAGTGTCTCCCACAATAAAAACACACACATAAACATAATAGTATTATTAGAGGCTGCAAAGGATTTAATAATCTGTCTGGGAACGTGTCAAAACACGCCTGCATCAGTGTGGGTGCACGGATAGACCTCATTGAGACAGAAGACATGTAGAGTGAAAAGAAAAAAAAAGGAAAACGAGGGCATTGTACAGTAGATGCCGCAGTAAAAGAAATTAAATCAATCAATGAGTTTCAAAATGCATTGCAGACTCCAGACTAAACCGACACATGTTGCTAAAACATAATGTGTTTTCTACACACGCACAAAAAAAAAAAAAAAAAAGGAAAATCTGGAAATCTGACAATTTAAGCATAATGCGTCAGCACTTTGTCCACTACGGTCTCACCTTCCTCATTGTCTTCTCAGAAAGACAATCGTGTTGTTTGCGAGTGACACTTTTCTTTTGAAAATGGCTGATCTTCCTGCACAACTGTTGCACAAAAACACAGCCACATCTATACAGAGTTCAGGGTTGAGGCGGTTTATAAATGTTCCCTCGTAACACTTCTAAGGACCATGAAAAATTGCTTAATCAGTTGTTACTAGGTACACACAGATAGACTGAATATTCCATAATGAACATATTCCTCCAAACCAAATTAGCTTTGTGTTTTCCATTAGCCTCTCATACAGCTAGTGTGGCTTTCAATTACTAGTGAAATAAGTGTGATTTCTGCATTTCTCATATGTCCGCGCTTCGGTGTGGGAGGAGGGAGAAAAGACAGAAAGAAGGAACAGGGGGGATGTAATGAACTGAGAGTCGACTCCTAAGTGCTTAATTGTTTTCATAATCACATAAAGTCGACAGAAATAGAAGCGGAGCGAGTGGTCTCCACCTCAGGTCTGCTGACAGGAAGGCCTAACGACAGTTGGCCTCAAAGGGTCCCCGCGTCGCCGTGGAAGGCTAACATCAGGGTGTTTTTTTTCCTTCCCTCCGGTGATTTATGAAAGACAACCACCGCTCTGCTCACACCCCTTTGTTTTTCACATCGTAACTCTCAGCTCGCCCACCCTTACGGTGTGTGTGTGTGTGTAGAGTGCGCTACACGCAATGCAACTCCCACGCAGATGCATGCCACACAGACATGTACAGTACATCCGCTCAGTATCGACGAGCGTGCTTCGACACTGTGCCAAACAAGGCGCCTGGGTCCAGAACCTTAGCCTGACCCCTGACCTTACAGTCGGCTTCGGGGTCATCAGCTCAGACATCGACCATAATTACCCTCAAGCCAGGTCAGTTCAGGTCTTCCTCACAGGAATCTGTATTAAAGATTCAAAACTGCATCTCCCTCACTGATAGGACCCTTTCACCACCTTGTTTATCACCCCCCCCCCCCTCGCTCGCTTTATCAAATTAAAAAACCAATCAGTCATAGAACATTCGACGGGCAACAAAGGCAAGGCTGTTTTTTTTTTTTAAATAAATAATGACTTTTCTGTCACTGCTCGCTGGACTCCGGTCATCACATGATGACCGAATAATTAAAGTCTAATTTCTGCCTCGTGGATTGCAAAAAAACAAAAAAAAAACCTACCTAACAAGAGTTAGATATACAGAGGTGTTTGTGTGTGTAAGAGAGGGAAAGAGATACTGAATATGGATTTGTGGCACTGAGAGAGTACAGACTGAAGGAGTGAGAAAGGTTGCTACATCCCCCTGCTGCGGTTTTTCCTGAAGTGTGTGTGTGTGTGTGTGTGGGGTGGGGGGGAGTGGCGGTGAAGGGCACAGTACCGCGGCCTTGTGGGGAGTTCTCGGGAGTGTTAAAAGAAAAGGAGGCAGGTGATGGGATGGTGTTACTCGCCTCAGTGTGGGAGAAGTGGCGCTATACGCTGAGATGAAAGGAGTGATGGGATGTGAGCGTGTGGGGAAAACGGCTCTGAATATCGAGGCTTAGGCAGAAGTATTGAATAAGAGGTGCAGACAAGGATGGGGTTCTTTATCTACATATTTTTCTTTGCATATTTAAGCCCTTGTCAAAGGATGCATCATCCATCCTCTGACAAACCAAACAGTTGATAAGGCAAGTGTGTGTGTGTGTGTGTGTGTGTGTGTGTGTGTGTGTGTGTGTGTGTGTGTGTGTGTGTGTGTGTGTGTGTGTGAGTGTGTGTGTGTGTGTGTGAGAGACAAAGACAGAGAATACAGTATCTGTTGAAATTTTTTCATTGGAGTATGTGGGTGGGTATTAACAACCTGATCTTAGCGGGATGCGCTTTCCTCTAAATCGCTCTTTTTTTTTGTTGATGCTCTGAACAAAGGATTCAGAAAAACCTACACTGATTGGATAAAGACAAGCATCGGAATAAAATCCCTCTCAAGAACAAAAAAAACAAACATACGATAAGACCTGTAATAATGTGATTTGAATCGTGAAAACTTAGATGTACATGCTTGTTTAAATTATATTTGCCATGGTAGCATGAAGCAAAGCTAAAAAAAAAAAAAAAACAAGAAGAAAAAAAACAAACAAATATGTAACATAGGAGGGATGTCATTTTGTAAAAGCGTGACAAAACTGACATGACGGACTTTGGGGTTTTCGTTCTCCGCCGGGGAGGACACGCCAACCCATTCGACGAACGGGGCTGATTGTCAGGACCCAAAAAACAATGTGGCGCTTTTATCACTAAGCCAAGGAATCTGGATCAACAGTATTCAAAGCATGTGCCAGAATAAATGCAGTCAAACATGCTGGGACAACATAACCCCCTTACTCCCTCCCCTCCTCATCTTTATAAAGAACTTTCCACATAATGACAAAATGAGCTGTAACTCCCGAATCACACACTAAGCACTCACCCAGGGTGGTATGTCTGTAACTGTCGGAGGGAGGGGGGCTTTCTTACATTTTTTAGCCCTGGAATGCAGCAGTCCCTATTAACACTGCAGCCTTTTTTTCCAAACTAGTTGCAACTTGTCATTTAAAATAAGAAGAAGCTGGGAATCATTGTTATCTTTCTCTTGTATTAGCAATCATAACAGAGCTATTTCATACAGAGCAGGGATGGGTGGTGTGTGGACGGGTGGAATCCCCAAAGAGCCACACATTAAAAAACGAGACAGGCCTCTTATTTACTGGCGACAGACTAATAAATACATTTTGCTGGCAGCTAAACAGGTATTTACTCTGCTCCCTACCACAGGTATAATTTCACTGTTTGCTGAGCTGTTATTTTGCTACAGAGATAATTATCGAGGTGGTAAAGAAAGGTGATTAATGGTTTTAGCCGAGATATCAGTCTCAGCAAAGTGAAGCACAGCCCATGCTCTAAACTCCCAGCAAATGCTCAACAGTAGAGGTTTTAATAATCGGCATCTTCTGCTGCAGGAATTCAAAGCACAACGCCAACACAAATCTAAGACGGCGTTGCAAACATATAGAGGTTTTCTTTTCTTTTTGAGTAGCGACAACACTTTCCCTGGATATTTTTTTTTAACTTTCCTGTAAGCAATAAAACCGATGATTCAGAGCGTAATTCCATTTGAAATCAAAGTGGTGATGCTGTTGTTAATATGGTTTCAGAGCAGACGAAAAAAAACAAAAAACAAAGAGAAGAAATCACCTGTGCTCTCTCTCCAATGTGCAGACTTAATTGGTCTCTCAGGGTCGCAGGGCAAACTTTGTCATCTATTCTCGCTCTCATCTGACAACCCGCTCTTCGGCGTCTGTTAACCTGAGACTGACTCGCTCGCCGACAACACACAGCCGCTGTGTCGTACTTAACTAATCCGGTCTACTGGGGTACAAGGTTTAACTGGTGATACACAGAAGTCGCCGTCCCTCCTGTCCTACAGTTTACACACCGGCAACCTGACACCCTAAAGTGACAGTTAAAGGACTGTGATGCAAATGTGTCCCTGGGATTTAAAAGAAGAAGAAAAAAGATCCCTTACTGTTTGTGCACCTTACAAGATGATTTCCTGCTAGTACGATACTACAGTACAATAAATGCAGCGTGCACTAGTTTCGATAAGTTGTAATGAAAACAAAACTAAGCTCTGTGGTGGGGGGGGGGGGGGGGGGGGGTGATCTGAATGTAACAAGGTTAAACCTGCAAGTTAGAAGAAGAAAGGTGGAAACACTTTGGTGTTTTCCGAGATGTCTTCCTAATTGTAAATCACAGAAGGGTTATTGTAAGAACTGTGAACACGACAGAAAACATTCAAAGGAATTAATTACACGCTAATAAGCTGCGACAGATGTTTAGGCTTTACTGCTAGATGTGTGTGACCTGGCAGTCGTATACACAGCGCTGTCGCCATCCTCACACTCTTGATTCTTATCATTCCTGCCAAACAAGTTTATGTTAGAACATAGCCAAACAGACTGACACGCCGCTGTGGATCTGTAATCGGGCATTTGTTTGTGCCACTTTTAACAACCACAAGCTGATAAAAAATATATAGGTGTTTCTAATGAAGACTCAGAGTAAAACAGAGAAGTTTTTTTTTTTCTTCAAAGTTCACAAGTTGCCTTTGAGGCTTTCATCTTGTCTGAGGACTTTTTTTACAAGAAGTGATACATGGCAGCCTGAGACAGGAAAAAGGCTGTGTGTCACTGCTGTCAAAGACACTGACCAGATAAACCACAGCATCTTGCATTGCCACGGATCTGCAACCATTAAAGGATAGAAAAAAAGCACACCGGTGCTGTGCCATAAACTGTTTGTTTTTTCCCATGCAGAGGGGCCACGCTTGACCTCATGATCGCATGTGAGCGAGCGAAGCACACAACCCCGACCACAGCAGCAAGATAATAAATAACACGGGAGGCTGAGTGAAACTGGAGGCCGAGGATTATTTCAGAATAATTTACCTGATCAAAGTTTCTGATTTAATACAAACTTCTACGCCAGATTCCAGATGTTATTGTGATTTTCTCTGCACGTCATGATTAGTTTCACAGAGCATCGTGGCTAAATGAGCAAATATAATCATCATGACAGATTATACCTACAATACAAACTCTGAAAAGTCTATTTCAGGTGAGTGTGTCTATGCTGATATCTATGTAGAAATGAGTGAAAACCACTGGCCATGCCGGTGTGTGAAATGTCAAGCTACTTTGTAAAGGAGCAGAGAGTGAAACCTTTAGAAAACCTGTAAACCACAGCACATCAGTGCCCACGCAGTTTTAAGATGGCAATACATCTTCTCATAACTGCTCTCTCCGTCCATATATCTCTCAAACACATGCGAGTGCACGCGCGCGCACGCACACACAGACACATGCAGGTCTGGTTGTACCTGAAATTACTTTATCAGCACTGTGACAAAAGCCACAAGGCAGACCAAACAGCATTATCTGTATCATCACATCTATCTGACTGGCTCACACTAAGTCTTGCAGAAAAAAAGCAATACATCCATGAACTGTTTGTTTCCTTGTAAGTCTGTTTTTTTTGTTTTTTTTTTTACTTCGTTGGGCTCAGGCAGTGCTTCATGCCACAGCAATAAAAGTGTTGAAGCAAGTTGACACGTTATTAAATAGTAAGTATATGGAGAGAATAAATGAAGCGGCTCTAATGGCCCTAATAAAAAAGTAGTAAAAGTAGATGGGCAGTTGGACTGCAATAGCTTAAGCATTTCTAATGGACATGTCAGCAGCTCTTCGTTATAATGAGTCAAACATAAGAAAGTAAATTAGGAAACCAAGTCCTGACAAATAAGATGTACAAAAAAATGTTACTTTAAGATTCATAATCTGAAGGGTGGGGGAGGGGGGGATAACTTCAAGCGACTTTAGTCACCATAAAAGATCCGTGGTTCCTAAAAGCCTCAGGTCAGGAGCAGCGATGGCAGCAGCATCACTTCTTACCTCTGTGCTGCGCGCGCTGAAGAAGTTGTTAAATGAATTAGAGGAGATGGATGTACTTAACCCCGCGAATATCACGAGTGCTTTGCTTATTCGTGCAGAAATGACACAGGCCTGTTTGTGCAAAAAAAGTTCTAAATGCGTGCGTTTATATTTACCACTAAGCATGACATTCATATTCTATTTTTTTTTCTCTCCCTTCTTTATGAAATATTAAATTCTAGCAGGCACTTTTGCTCCGTGTGGGTTTAAAGTGATTTGAAAGACGGGTCTAGATTTTAATTCATTTAGAACAGAGTCATTTATTCTTCTAATTCCAAAGGAGATGCACCTTCTTTTTTTATGAGTCGTGCAATTAGAATAAATGTGATTTCAAAACATATGCAGAGGCACTAGTAAAGACGCACGTGAAAGCCTGACAGCAGAGACAGATCACTGAGAACAGAGACAGACAGACAGACAGCGCACACTGCGGGACCGTACCTTTAAAGTCAGCAGTCGCCCGACCTCTTGTTTTCCATCAAGAGTTGAGGAACCTCTTGTTACTGCTCCACGACGAGAGATCCCAAAAAAATAGGCAACTGCTCTGTGGGAGGAAAAACTGTTTTTTTTTTTTAAAGTCAAAAGTCCTAATGAAGGAGGAGGAGGAGGAGGAGGAGGAGGAAGAGGAGGAGGGGGGAGTCGTCTTGCAGAAAGCGCACCGGCGGAGGTTGAAGTTGGGGAGCGCACTGGCGGATGGAGCGCAGAGACTGTGAGCGACCGTGCGCTGCGGGCAGCGGAGGTGAAGTAGAGGAGAGGAGAGTAGCGGCATGTGCACGAGGAGAGCTGCTTTGAGAGGGGGCGGCAGGTAAACGAACCGCCCCTCCCCGTTTTCTGATGCTCAAATCGATGATTTGCCAGCTGTGGCGCAGCTTGTCTCATTGCCCCACTTTGGTTTTTACAGCCGCTCCTCTCCGACGCGCTGCTCTCCGGGGACACACAGAGAGAGAGACACACACACACACACACAGAGAGAGACACACACACAGAGAGAGACACACACAGAGAGAGAGACACACACACAGAGAGAGAGACACACAGAGAGAGAGAGAGAGAGAGAGAGAGAGAGAGAGAGAGAGAGAGAGAGAGAGAGAGAGAGAGAGAGAGAGAGCCAGGAGAGCTCTCACATTCATTCATTTTCATATTTACACGCCACATGTTTGCATGTCAAGAAGAAGGAGAAGAGGGGGGGGGGGGGGGGGGGGGGGGGGGGGGGGGAAGTCTGCTTAACAGTGGATTGCGCGCAGCAGCGTGCGTTTTGTTCCGTATGGAGTGGAAGCCTGTTGTTTTAACAGCGGAAGGCAACCTGCCAGCTTTCCTCCCCGCACACCTGAGCGGAATGTAAGCCCATGCATACAGCCCGGTGAAGTCGGGTAGGCTTTACATTACATCAGATGATCTTACAGACATAAAATAGCTGTTTATTAAATATGAGTCGTTTTGTTTGAAAGCCGAACTGTGCAAAAAAACAAAAAAACAAACATTAAAAAAACAAGTTTTCAAGAATAATTAAGTTTGATGCTTGTTGAAAATAAACTTGCCTTGCCTTGCCTTGTCGAGAGAAAGGCTAATATTGCAGTCTGTGTTTGCCGAAAGCTGTTTTCCCCATTAATTTCTCCAATTTAAACAAGGCTTTTTTAGTGGGAAATAATTATTATTATGACTTTTCGGCAGTGAACATTTTCAATGCATCATTATTGAAGCAGACTTACTTTTATTTTTATTTTTTTTATCAATGCCAGCTGTTGCTTTTTTTTCTGTGAAAACTATTAGTTTAACTCCGGCCATCACACACACACTTAGCCTCTCCATCACACATTTAAGAATCCTACCGCGGGCCTATCCAAAAAAAAAAAGGAATGCAAATTTGTAAAAAAAATAAATAAATAAATAAAATAACGTAGAGAGCAGAATAATTAGATTTTTCTTTTCTTGGACATCTTTAAGAACACAGCCTAAAGCAGAATCAGCCGAGGCACAGAGGACAGTGACAGATAACGGAGAGGAAAAAAAGCTTCTTTTTCGCCCTCACAGTGTCTAAATGCATTAGTGCTTTTCTCACTGATTGTCAGCTGTTGCTGTTTGACTGCTGTGTGTGTGTGTAAAGTGTAGAATATAAGTCGCCCTTTTTTCTTACCAAAGTCTGAAATTAGACAAGAAATACCTTAAGTTCCTGAGAGTGGTAAATTAAATTAGTCTTAATAAAGAACATATTACAGTGAATGAATGGAGAGAAACGTCTCTTCATGGTGATTATACCTCTATATGTTATATATTAATGTTTCCAACTATAGATTAAAAATGCTACATGTGTGAATAAACATTTCTCCTTCACTCATTCTGGTAGATTTTATCATGTCTGTGTAGATCATGTGTGTGTGTGTGTGTGTGTGTGTGTGTGTGTGTGTGTGTGTGTGTGCATCGCATATTGTGGTTTGAATACTCATTTTTTGTGTTTTGTGTGTGTGTGTGTGTGTGTGTGTGTGTGTGTGTGTGTTTTGGATTTGTGTGCACCCTTGCACATATTTATACTCATTTGTTGTGCATGCGCTTTTGTTTGTGTGTGTGCATGTATGAGTGTGTGTGTGTATGTGTGTGTGTGTGTGTGTGTGTGTGTGTGTGTGTGTGTGAAAATGATTGACAGTTTGCATCTGCACGCAGGCTAACTGCTCTGCACTAGCAGGTGTGCAGGAGCCCACAGGTAATGCAGCTGTTTACTTACAATGTGAATGTGCTTCTCTTACCGGGTTTAGCATAAATAACACATTGATCCATTTACATGTACACTTAATTTACACATCCCATTGAAAATAGAATTAGTGAGGTGAAAACAAGCTAAAAGAAGCAAACACGAGAGAAGACAAGGTGAGAGCGAAAAAAAAAGGCTTTGGTCTGAAAAATCATTAAAATAATTCTGATTGTCTGCAGTTTATTGATCAGAGAAGACACAGAAGGACTTGAGGCCTTTATCGTAAGCTAAGCCATACAAATACTTCTCAGAAAAGTTAATTTGTTGTGGTTTTGGGACTCCACAAAAGTTTCATTATGACGCATCTGAGATCTGGATTTAAATAAAAAAGAGTGAGAGAAAAAAAAAAATCACACCCCCACACACACAAAATCTCTGCATGTGATTCACACCAGCTCTCTCCTGGGAGATTGAATGGGAATTGAAAAGTTCCAGTAAAGAGATTCAAATTTCCCTTTTTGCATAATTATAAATTCATGCTAAGTTAGGGATGTTTTCATCATTACGGACAACAGCTGGTGATTTCAATGCAGCCTGTGTTTTATCCAACAATTCATGTTGCTGCCTCCGAAGCACACATGTACTGCATTTATCACTTTGACCACAAGGGGGACCAGTGAGTCTCATCTTGAAGAGGGTGAGAGTGAGAGAGTTGACATTGGGCTGCTTATGACAATATTTAGGATTCTCTAGATTAAAAAAAAAGCAGCAAACGCTGGCCTCGGCATTCAAACACAGAGAAGAGTATTAATGAGGCAGCGACATGTGGGAGCTGTGGACACGTTCTAAAATGTTAATGCAAATTGATAATGTGCATCTACAGTGGGGCAAAAAAGTATTTAGTCAGCCACCAATTGTGCAAGTTCTCCCACTTAAAAAGATGAGAGAGGCCTGTAGTTTTCATCATAGGTACACTTCAACTATGAGAGACAAAATGAGAAGAAAAAAATCCAGAAAATCACATTGTAGGATTTTTTATGAATTTATTGGTAAATTCCTTGGTAAAATAAGTATTTGGTCACCTACAAACAAGCAAGATTTCTGGCTCTCACAGACCTGTAACTTCTTCTACAAGAGGCCCCTCTGTCCTCCACTCGTTACCTGTATTAATGGAACCTGTTTGAACTTGTTATCAGTATAAAAGACACCTGTCCACAACCTCAAACAGTCACACTCCAAACTCCACTATGGCCAAGACCAAAGAGCTGTCAAAGGACACCAGACACAAAATTGTAGACCTGCACCAGGCTGGGAAGACTGAATCTGCAATAGGTAAGGAGCTTAGTGTGAAGAAATCAACTGTGGGAGCAATTATAAGAAAATGGAAGACATACAAAACCACTGATAATCTCCCTCGATCCGGGGCTCCACGCAAGATCTCACCACGTGGGGTCAAAATGATCACAAGAACGGTGAGCAAAAATCCCAGAACCACACGGTGGGACCTAGTGAATGACCTGCAGAGAGCTGGGACCAAAGTAACAAAGGCTACCATCAGTAACACACTACGCTGCCAGGGACTCAAATCCTGCAGTGCCAGACGTGTCCCCCTGCTTAAGCCAGTACATGTCCAGGCCCGTCTGAGGTTTGCTAGAGAGCATTTGGATGATCCAGAAGAGGATTGGGACAATGTCATATGGTCAGCTGAAACCAAAATAGAACTTTTTGGTAAAAACTCAACTCGTCGTGTTTGGAGGAGAAAGAATGCTGAGTTGCATCCAAAGAACACCATACCTACTGTGAAGCATGGGGGTGGAAACATCATGCTTTGGGGCTGGTTTTCTGCAAAGGGACCAGGACAACTGATCCATGTAAAGGAAAGAATGAATGGGGCCATGTATCGTGAGATTTTGAGTGAAAACCTCCTTACATCAGCTAGAGCATTGAAGATGAAAAGTGGCTGGGTCTTTCAGCATGACAATGATCCCAAACACACCGCCCAGGCAACGAAGGAGTGGCTTCGTAAGAAGCATTTCAAGGTCCTGGAGTGGCCTAGCCAGTCTCCAGATCTCAACCCCATAGAAAATCTTTGGAGGGAGTTGAAAGTCTGTGTTGCCCAGCGACAGCCCCAAAACATCACTGCTCTAGAGGAGATCTGCATGGAGGAATGGGCCAAAATACCAGCAACAGTGTGTGAAAACCTTGTGAAGACTTACAGAAAACGGTTGACCTCTGTCTTTGCCAACAAAGGGTATATAACAAAGTATTGAGATGAACTTTTGTTATTGACCAAATACTTATTTTCCATCATCATTTACCAATAAATTATAAATAAAAAATGTGATTTTCTGGATTTTTTTTTCTCATTTTGTCTCTCATAGTTGAAGTGTACCTATGATGAAAATTACAGGCCTCTCTCATCTTTTTAAGTGGGAGAACCTGTACAATTGGTGGCTGACTAAATACTTTTTTGCCCCACTGTATGTTGTCGAGGCATAAAAAGGGCACGTGTAAAGCACAAAAAAAGAGAACCAAGTGTGTGTGTGAAGTGTAAACAAATCAAAGCAGACCTTGAGCTGAGACATTTCAACCGTCTACACTTTCCCCCGAAAACAATAAACAGCACTTGGAAAATTACAAGGGTTATACACCCCAGAATTAATCTTTCCAACCCATAACTAAATAGAGAGACACTGTTGCCTCTCCATCAAATGGGTATATTTTAATTACAGGCTATTGACTACTGAAAGTAATTTGTCTCAGAAAGATGCCCAAGAGCTAAAAGACAGACGTCTCGTCTAAACGTGGAATGCTCAGCCACTTTTTATTTTTTGCTCTGGTTTTGTGGTTAGCCTTTGCAAAAGTCTTCAGTAGCTCTTTTATAATTGCTCACCTTTTAAAGATTAACAAGGATTCCTGACGAGACTAACACTTGTCTAATGCCTCCCCCCCCTCTGATCTCAGCAGGAATTGAAATTGAAGTGTGGATTTCTGTGTCTTTTCCTCCTCGCTTTTCTACTCAGCCCCTCTTTGAGTTTTGAAACAGAGGTACTCCACCTCTCAAATGAAATACTATTTATCCTCATTTCCGTGCTGCCAAGGAGGACAGTGGAGATGAGAGCCAATCAGAACAATAAAACTGACCCACAGCGGCACCTCCAAAGCGCACACGCCTCCAGCTGTTAATGGGATGTCAGTCAGCTGGGCGAAAGAAAACAGCCCACAAGTGTAATTACTGTCGGGTGTGAACTCTCCCATCAGCTGTGGCAGCTTAATGTCACTTAGTACATTACTGCATGTGGAGAGCATCAGCTGAACAAGGGTGGCAGCTGCCCAGATGTTAGAGGACTCTGTGAGTGGAAAGTTGCTGGTTTCACTCTTCAGACATACTGAAGTGTTTCTGAAACACACTCACCAGAGATCACCTGTCAATCAAGCTGTGAAGGCTGCAGTTTGATGCCTCTTCCTATAGTTTCCTGTTAATTAGACCAGTGGTTACCCAGCAAAAAGGGGAATCCATCTATAATTCCATCCATAAGTAACACGATGACCGAATGTTTGACTATTATGGTCATGGGTTTCATACACTTTTTGTAATAAAATATCTTAAAAGCAAAAATCCTATCAGATGGTTGGACCTTTCAATGGACAAATGTGGGTCCTAATTTGTGTCAGTTTAGCGGTCCTTCACATGAAAAAGATTGGGAACCATTGAGTTAGACCACCCATAGTCTCGCATTGCCAGACCTTCTTACACCGCGCTGCGTAGGAGGCTCTGGCGAGTCCACACAGTATTCCGGGATGGGAGAAAAATGTGCTCTGCTTTATGCATTTCTTTAAACCAATCACAATTGTCTTGGGCGACGCTAAGCGCCGGACAAGGCAACGGCGCCTCTGCAAAATAGCCTCCAGAAGGAACTTGTTTTGGTGAAACGTGTACGTTCAAAGGTTGTTTTAGTCGTGCAACAGAAAACTCAGATTGGACAGATAGTCTAGCTAGCTGTCTGGATTTACCCTGCAGAGATCTGAGGAGCAGTTAACCATAGTCCTCATAAATTGACCGGAGTTTTAAATTACAACACAAATAAAGCGGACGGTAACGGATTATCCGGCCAAAATGAAAGACATCCGGCGGAATTTCCGGTGGCACCTGAACAATCCCGGAAGTGGAACGTCGTGGATATAGACTAGACCATGGGTGCCAATTTATGTTCTACTCCGTGGGTGCTCACGGGCACATGCCCTTTAAAAAAAAAAAAAGTAGTCAAAAAATGTTTGCATTTCAGAACCTAAGGAAATGGACAGCGGCCGACACGAACACACACACCTATTAACTCGATAATAAAGCCGTAAAGTAGGCTATCTTTCAACTCAGGACAGCGCCACTTCTCACATAGGATTGGAGATGAAAAGTTTAACTGATACGTAACCGCGATCAGCTTCGTGGGACATTAAGAATCAATGCCACCGACATAACCAATCATACTATGACAGACACTCCACTTAGCACCAACTGCAATGTTTCATTTTAAATGAATGTAGCCTACTGGCAGTCTGGCACACGTGGGTTGCTCAGTATTTTCCGTGGGTGCTCGAGCTCCGGAGCACCCACGGTATCGGCGCCTATGGACTAGACTACCTATAAAACGTAGATTATCTTTAGATTCTTACCTCTTGACCAGAAAACAAATCCTTTGAACAGGTGGATTAAATTTGATGACATGTATTAACTGTTTCCTTAGTGGGTCACAACAGAGGCCCTCGGTTTTTCTTGGTTGGTTGATTCTTGGGCAGCAATTTTTCCCTTAATGTAATTATTTCTCTTAACCATAGACATTTCATTCCAAACAAGTCCAATAAATGAAATGCCATATCAAGACTGGTTGAGGTTGGGGAACGATCATGGTCATGGTTAAAATAAATCAATGTTGTAGGAAACATGAAAGGCACCGTTAAGGTCCGATGTTTTGTTAACCCATCCATCCTACTTTTCCAGATTGTCTCGCTTTGTAGCAACATCACCTGACTTCGTCCTTTGCTCCAGTCATAATTACTACGACCACTAGAGGGCTACATGTTGTTTTGTGGCACGACGAACAACTGATGCGGTCATCCTTTTAGGAGTACAGTCTCACTTTTTATGACTGTAACTTGACCTGCATATATTTCCCAACCATTTGAATAATTTCCGTAGTTGGCACGTTTTTATCAATCTTTCGGCTGTCTTAGGACACAGATACACATCCATTTTTATCAAATGTAAAAAATCTACATCGACTCAGAGAGAACTAACAAATTCCTGTGTTTTTGTCTCTTGGACACTTAGTGAAGAGTAATCTCCAAATGCAGCCATTCAAATCACCCAAATGTCCCACTGTCAAGAGAGAGAGAAAGAGCTTTGGTGAGCGTGGGCAAACAAAATGGATGTATCAAAATGTATTTACAATGCTGCTTGTATGCCTATTATGAAGTGTACTTAAAAATGATTTTTGTCCGCAGCTGTTCTGAAGATAATGATGGTGTAACAGAGGTTAGTGTGGAAAGAATGGATGGACGCTTCAGTAGTGCTTATGTGCTGCTGGATATCACGGGATAATGCACATATCACACGGAAATCTATCTTGTCAAGTTTGTGTCTGAACTACCAGCTAACTGTGTTGAATCCTTAAACAAAGAGTATTTACTTTAAGAGTGATGCCACCTGCATGCAAAGGACATTCAACTCTCACATTTCCAGTCATGGCAGTGTGAGGAGACAAGTGCATGTTCGAGATGTTTTAAAATCAATTGCACATCACAACTACTACAAAAGGAAAGTTCATGTTAGACATTGACACCGATGCATTCTATCATCTTAAACCCTCACCATATAACCTCCAGCTTGTTTGTGTCAGGCTTGCAAACGTGGTTGGATGTCGGGAATGTCAACCACTACAGAGCCATGGGAGCCGCAGTGATACCGAGCCTCTGTGTTTGACATGCATCTCAATGCAGCGCCGCCGTCACAGTGAGACACCCTATCTCCTGGAGAGTCTATTAGCTGTGCTTAATTAAACAAATGTGATTAGACTGATCCAAACTCACAAAACTGAATCCCCGGTAAGGAGTCAGCCATGAGAGGCGGCTGCAGAGAGAAAGTGGAGTCACGCATGGCTCGGCTTTATTAATAGCTCCTATTACACACTGACGTACACCTCGGCGAGCTGCAGGGTTAACGTGTGAGTAATGTGTGCGTGCAGCAATGTTTTCAGGTCCACTTCTGAAGTTTGTCAATCACAGTTTAATGCTGGCTCGCAAGAGAAAATGATGCTTGGAGTATCACGATAAAGGTCATAACAAATAACAGATTGATTACTTGTAATTTGGAGTGAAATATGTGGGTGGGATTTATCTACGGCTGTCAGTTGTAACCAGGTGGAAAGCAACAGGGAAATTTTCACTAACTTGTAAATGATGAATCACTGACAGAGACAGAGAAAGATGAGAGAGAAACTAAAGTAACTTTGTGTGCTAATAGTTTAGGGGGATTTTAACTCTGAGTCATTTCGATTCGCCATCAAGTGTAAACTCTTTCTGTCAAAAAAATATAACTTGCTACTCAGAAATACTTAGTTGAGGAAAGAAGTCGCAGAAAGACGCAGAATCCCAGAAACTCAGTTAAAGTTGAACTTCCTCTGCCCTCTGCCTCTCCTGAATTTGATTGTGCACTCATTACTCAATCACAGACAACCTACAGTGGACATTTAGAGCAGTGCTATTTAGAACAATGGTCTGTCTATGTCTGAGTGAACCGAGTGGTTCTGATAAGCCACTACAGGTAATATGGCTCTGATATGTCATTGGAATGCCAATTCAAACTAATGAGGCCTTCAATAGTTTCTTAAAAAGTTCAGGCAGTTCACCAAGTATGGTTCATTTAAATGATCCATTCAAACTTTCCTCTTTTGAAAATAGCTGCGTCCTGTTATTGTCCACTATATAAACAGCTTCTTCCACGACCAGATTTACCAGATTTTGGTTGTGTGTTGTAGATCAGTGTCAGCGAATTCCTCTTCCATACAACAGCACGGCAATCAACAACTAAAGATACAACAGTGTCGTTACGCTAATGCTTACTTTATCGAGCTAACCGCAAAGAGAGTCTGCAAGTATGTGGCGGCGCATTGTCGGAGTAGATCGACCTAAAACATGAAGAGCATGGTGAAAGTATGGTTAAAATAAGATGTACATAGAGGTGTACTTGCGTTTGCCGCAGGTACTCGACAAATAGTACCTGCTCGTTTGTTTGTGTTCAATTTCTATCTTATGCAGTTTTATGGCTGGTTGCCATTGGCTGATAAACCATGAAGTTGATTTTGGACCCTGGTTCCAACTGTTTTTCCTCACACTAACTGCATCTAAATGAACAAATTCAGTAAAACTTTCTCTTTCTCCAGTTGTTTCCATTAACATGGAACGTAGAGGCTGCTTGTGTCTTTTAACAGGGCTATATATGTACTGAACCATTTATCCAGGTCTGCAATGCCATGTTGTACTGGTGCATCCATCACATCACCATTAAGAATTGGAATGCCTTTAAGCCTCTTATGCACATCTCCCTTTTAGCCACCATGACTTTTTGATACCACTGCAACCACAAGAATTTCAAATTCTACATACATTTTTAGCAAAGATTGGCTAACCTAATTGTGTTCTTAATGTCTGTTGCTATACGAGTAAAGACACAGCAGGTTAGGTGAGTTGAATTAATTGTTTGGTGACTAAGTTATGATGGCACCTGTGCATGAAATGAGAGCACGATGTTAATGCACACTGTTGCAACTGTTTTAATTCTGTTACAGAGGCAGTGAACATGGCGCGCTATAGCATTCTTCCACTGAATGTGACTGCATAAGGTGGAACAAATGCTAAAAATGTAACCGCTAGTCCATTTACCAGATTAAAACCAACAATGTAAGTCAAAGAATCACAATGTTAGTTGTTTGCTCAACCATGTCGAACCCTGAATCAATGATGTGCATTGGGTTTAAGGGTCAGTTCACCCAATTTACACAAAATTGTCCGTCTCTGAGATTTCAGCTGTCACACCAGTACAACGGATGTGAGTGGAATTTTATTTGTGGTACGTACAACTCTGAAAAGTTAGGAATTTAAAAATAACAATAAACAGCAACATCTCTATCTCCAAACTGTCCTTATTACTCTGGATAATCAACAGACCTTACTGAACAGTTTATATTCAAGCTACTTTCTACTAAAGACATACTCCATTCAGGCAGAAATCATTTAGAGACAGATATTTCCAGATCTGAGCAAATAAAACCAAAGCTGTCAGTGTGGCTAATGCCATGGATTTTTTTAGAGTTGGGGGACTCACAAGAAATATTAAAAGAATGGTCAAAATTGATGCAGCAAATGTTGTAATATCCTAATTTCTAATCTGTAATTTGGGTCAAGGTTAAAAAATGCTTGATCCTACATTTTCCATAATGCAATTAAGTAAAGTCCTTCATAAGACCATTCCTGCCTGGTAAATGCATATATCTTGTAAACTCTATGCCCCGTGTTTGTAACAAGTAAGTCAACTGATCTTCATGTGTAAAACCCGTGCAATTTTTGTTGGGGTAAAACTGAACTTTTACCACATCCATGAGAGAATTCAGCTGATTTAAAGAAAGTCACCCAAAAGGGATTTCTTTTACTGCACATGGAAGCACTGCTTCATTTTTAAGTGTGCACGGAAGTGTCACTGGATCCTCCGTCAATCCGCAGACATTCGCATACAGCTGCGATGCATCACTTCATTTCTAACAATCACTCATACAATAAACCTCTAATCCAGCTCGCACTCTCAAGTTGCCTTTGACAGCAGCTTAGCCACCCTGCCATCCAGCGTAATACAGCGGGTGTGGAGAAGCCCTCAGGGGTGAGATATCCTCCACCCCCCCATCCACCTCCTCCCTAGTTGCCCCCAGTGACAGCGACAGAAGTCTGTAATTGCCACCTCGTCAGACAGCTTCATTAAGACGAGCATTGTCTTTGCAGCTGAACGGCGGTGGATGAGGAAGAGAGGAGCGAGTGCCGAGGAGAGGAGAGAGCCCACAATGCAATTACTGCATCGCTGTGACAGGTGGGGCCTCCAATGCTCTGCGTCGGTGGGGCCCTGATGCATATTGGGGAGCCGCTGCGGGCTCGCATCATTTTTCACCCCCCCTGTCATTAGTTGGTAATGATTGGATTATTTTGCAGATGAATCGCAGTATATGTCTTGCTCACAAACATTTCCTGGCCGTATTAATCAAAACCATCAAGGCAGAGCAGTCAGAGCGAATTAAAAAAACAACACGTCTAGTTTAAAAATTACCGTAATCCTTCATCAGTGTGCCTTTAACCCTTTGATTGAGGATGTGTTTTGGTGTGTGCCATCTTTTATAAATGTATTTGACATTATAAAAACTCACATTATTGAATATGTTTAAGGTTTATAAGTATCATTTTTACCAGTTCTGCTCATACTGGACGATTCTATAGCACACAATTTACATCAAACGGTAACGCTCACTGCCAATGGAGGAAGTAGTGTGCCCTTTATGCAGGTAGACTTTACTTGTACAATTGAGGCTGGTTGCATGTTTACAAAGCACTATTGGCTGTGTGAGCTCTTACAATGTGGGTTTGACAATGTTTTTTTTTTATGAGTTCTTATTTTTTTATGACAATGAACACACATTTCAGTTGGAATTGATTACGTTTGTTGTCTTTTCACTACAACAGCATTGAGCTGTGTCCTCTTCATTATCTGATATTTCTCTAAACAGACACTCTCAACAGAGCTGCTGGAAGTCAGACGCCCACATTAAAGAATTTGAGGGAACATTCACAAAACTAAAACACAGAGAGTAACTTATTTGAAGGGATCGTCAAATGTGGTTTTCAAAATCTGATAAACCAGAAGTTAAGTGTGATATACATTCATGCAAATATTCTGCAGTACAAGTAGACAAACCAAAAATTATTTCAAAAAGTAGCCAACTTAGTCCTTTGGCTGTCTCAGTCTGTTACATGGTGTCTTTCAGGTCGTAGTGTTCACTCAAATGTCTCCCCCATGCAGTACAACATAAACTTAGTTTTTAAAGTAAAAAAAAAAAAGTATTTCCCTAACATTAACATTAACCATTTTGTAGTCACCTTGCATGGATAATATCTTTAAAAAAGTCACTAAACGTAATCAGGCTTTTGTTGAGTCAATGTTAGTGTTAGAGCAGAGACACCTGATTCACTAGACATGGTGTGAAGTGAATGCATTAGATGACATGCAGATTTGATATTATTTTAGTTAAAAAAATAACAATGTCTTGTTAAATATGTTGAGGTATATAATGGTGCCATTAAACACACTGTCAAAGGTTGTCTCAGGAACTACTCTTTACTTAAGTATTTATTAAGTACATATTTTTGTAAATGCTACTTCTCATATATATATATATATATATATATATATATATATATATATATATATATATATATATATATATATATACTACAAAACTGAGAAAATTGTGTTATTGTAATTTAGGTGAATGAAACTTAAATGCCTTTTATATCGGGTCATTTTGTTTATCAAAATCCTCATGTTTGAGCCTCAAATTCACTCTCATTTAGATGAAGTATACCCTCTTGTTTCTGCAAAGAGAAAGGGTAATGTGTGAAAGCAGCAGCCTGACTTGCTCTCATTCAGTCCACCCCCAGCAAAACACATTCCTTTCATTCATCGAAATTCCACATGATTAAATTGCCCTCGGTGGAAACATATCATAGCCATCCACGGCTCTTGGACAGCTCCCATTGGGCGGATTCGGCCCATGCCAAGCGTCTGGGTTGGCCGAGAGCCTCCAGGGAGGCCGGGGCTTATGTCTCCATGGGCCAGTACGCCTAGAGGCCGTGTAGCCCTGGGAAATGTAGCAAATCAGGGGAGCACCTTGGCAATGGTGCACCCCCTCCCCTTAGCCTTAGGTCTGTCATAGCTAAAAGAAGGCTAATGGTGGCCAACTGTGCAGCGAGTGGGTCTGGGGTGTTGGGGAAGCGTGTCTGTAGGTTCATCTGGATTGACGTCGATAAGGATGTGCGCTCTTCGTCCTCTGCCTATCACTGCCATGCACAGGGTGGGAGCTGAGTGTGACACGTTTATGTTTTTGTGTGTGTGTGTGTGTGTGTGTGTGTGTGTGTGTGTGTGTGTGTGTGTGTGTGTTTGTGGCACAATGATGAGGGACTGGCAGACCATCTCCAGAATGCCAGCAGTGACTGATGCCACACCAGACATTCCTTTCAGAGGAAACGGCGGCATGGTCAGCACCATGCCAGCTTCCACAGGCCCTCAGGACACCAACCCCCCCTCCTTTAAGCAAAGACCACGGCAGTGATGGCACGAGCTTGGAGCAATGGATGTGTGGAACTGTGAAAATGGGAAAACAAACAAAGTGGGAAGATGTGCTTTGTCTCAACTTTTCAGTTTGTTTTTTTTCTGTATAATTTTAAATGTGCTGCAGTTTTGTTTTTTTTTCATTTGACTTTGATGAAGCAAATTATATTACATGCAGACTATATATTTCAAGGAATACTTCAAGGCTTGAAGGAAACCTTGATTATTGGATATTTGTCCACTCCATAATGACTCAAAGAGTCTGTCATGTTCAATGCAGTCCTTGTGATAAAATCTTACTGTTTTTGCTGATCCCAATTTCATGTACCCACATCATCTGCCTCTATTTGAAATGAAGGGTGGACACATGCTACAATTGTTGGTACAATTGCAGTTAGATGACAGTGCTTCCTCCTTAAAATCAGGCAAGTGTAGAAATAGACTAAACTAACGAGCCAGATGGTTTGTTAAACATCTGAGAAGCTGTCGTTGAAAACTTTTTTAGGAAAGGGAAGGCACTTTAAAAAAAATACCTGGCAGGTGATTGGATGAACCCTCCGTCTATCAAGTCTGCCATTGTTGTTTTGAACTGTTGCAGCTGTCGCACACACCCTAACCCTGTCCGTAGCTGCCATGCAGTAGTGCCTCACCGGATGCAAATTGGTTCGGTCCGCTGCTGCTTGGACACAAACGCATCACTTGAAGCATGACGAGATGGCTATTTGTGCGATCTTGTATTATCATGAGAATACAGCTGCCGTGCAAGGTAAGATATAGACAGCAAACATGGGGAAAGAGAGAGAGAGGGATATAACATATGGAACTGGAGACGTCGCGGTCAATATGGTATGCGTCTTAACCACTGGGCCATGACACCCCTACTCATTGGCTTTGAACTGTATCCAAGTTTGTGATTTATACAAACAGCTTTATTTATCCCCAAAGGGCAATTCAGATTCTACAGTCCATAGTAAGAAGAACTGAATAAAGACGATAAAGTACGATAAAGAGAGACGAGATAAAATAATAATAAACGTCGTGCATAAAAACTTTTTTTTAAGAGACACAAATAGAAGGAGACCCGAGTTTGACCTTATCCAAAGTGCAGTCGGCCCGAACAGACCCCAACAGAGAGAGAACACCAGCATGGCAGCAGCATGATGCGCTATCAATTAACCAACAATATAATAATAATTTCATAAGAACAGGTGTAAAGTAATAGAAACTAATTCCAAAAACAATAAGTTGATATGCTTCTAACCCTAATTTAAAAGAATAATAGGAAGTCCTGTTTTCACCTCCTGCACCAACAAATATATTAAACTGTATGACAATCATTTTATAACCAATTTTGTGAAACAAATTCCAAAAAACAACTGTCATCTGGGAGCATGATTTCTTTCATACTAGCTATTGATTTTCTAAAATATCGTCTTCTGCGGTGATTATGATGAGCCACGTGATCACAGCTGACGTTAAGTACACTCGGATCCATTCAGATCCACTCTGCTTTTAGACATATTGACAGATCTGAGACTGTGGTAGTAGTAAAACCTAGAAGTCTAATTGAGCCGGTTTGACTGGGGTCCCGGGTCAGGTTTGGGTTCTTCAGATCCTGTGTTATTTTTTTCTACTTCATGTAGAACACCCTAACCCTAACTACTATGGAGTTGTTTATTGTTTTCTACTTTATGTATTTTCATGTCCATCACTGACCTGTATTGCACTTTGGATCAACTGAGTATAAGTAGATTTAATAAAAATAAAATCATGAATCAACAAAGTGTGTTGTGAAAGCTGTGACTGACAGAGTCATATATATATATATATATATATATATATATATATATATATACAGTATATAACAAAAATCTTTGTTACAACAAAGTTTGGGATCTTGACTTGTGCTAGATCTCTAAATGCCCTGCACCTGTTGTTCAGTGCGGTCCACTGTTTACTTTTTTGTTCAAAATGTGCTTTTCTTATGACTGTCAAGATTAAAGGTTTTTGGGGAAATCCAATGTTGTATATTAGGTTTCTAGTCTTTGTAGGTTTTAATAATCTTCAGCTCTGTTCCTGGCTTTAGAGAGTCATTGAAATATTTTTACTGTACACTGGAAATAGCCATGTGGCTGCAGCAGATCCAGGTAAATATCTGGATGGGGCAGATACGAAAACTAGACCATTCAATAAAAGAAGTCTTAAAAATGCAGCATTTTCACAGGGTATAGTCTTCCTTTCATATATTTGCTGGAAAAATAAAATTCCCTTTAAAAATTTTAATAAGGGAAAGCTGGAAATCCACACAGCAGAAGATATCATGAACCGCCGTGCACTCTTCCTGTCAGACAAGCCTCTCGTATGGTTAGGGGTGTATTCAATCGCCAGAGCCCCTCGTGCTCCACCAGGGCTTAAGTGATGACACAGAATGATTATAGCACAGTTAAATACCTGGTCTAATGAGCCAATTAGCCCTATTGACATCCATGGCTGTCTCAGAGGTGAAGCGAGTACCACGTACATGCTCCTTAATCAGAACCGATAACACCATTTAGCCTTCAAACAGTAATCCTGACTCCCGGGCTCTCTCTGGAATCCACTGTGATTTTCTCTGTACTCACGCTGAGAAACTTCATGCCTGATTCATTTTCAATTCCACTCTTCCTGCACAGTTATAACTTAGCTGTGGTTTTACAACCTTTATGACTGGGGAGTTTTGATATGATTTTTATTTTATTTTTTATTTTTTTTGCACGGGATGTTTCCTTGCTCAATATCTTTTGAAATGATTTCTGCAGACAAGATCCCTTTGGCACCCTTTGCTCTGACAGTGTTAACGTTGGTAATTAAACCGCAATGAACCAAGTTTTATTTTTATTATTACTATTAATAATGTTTTAAAGATGTAAAAAGCAGACAGTGGAAAACCTTTGTTCTCGGTTGATGGTCTACGCAAAACGAAACTG